>OZ014550.1:33357096-33568946 GCA_963966155.1 Clivina fossor
ATTTGCTAACATGTGCCGTTTGGGCGCTAGAATTTTTTTTAAATGTTTTTTAGAATATTCAATAATTTTTCCTGCTAAATATGAACTTGGTCAATATTAAAATTAAATACTAATTTAATTATTTGTAAAATCGCTGTGCGCATCTGACACGCGGCCTAAGTACCTTCACTACCTGGACTTGAGCCGACCCTTATTTGTACGCAAATGATACTAAATAATATTTGTACGCATCTGATACGTACGCAAGTGAGCCTATTTCGTTTTAAATACGGTAGCCTGTATCACAATATGTTTATATATTTGGGATTTTTTATATTTCTTTTGTAATGAATTCAGCGACACAAATGAATTTTGAACTCAATAACTGCATTTCAGAAACCTTTCTAGTTTTATAAAAATACTGTAAGTATGTTACAGTACAATGCTTTGTACTTTTACCGATAAATATTCCTTTTTTATTTCAGCTATACTTACTCGTACGTGTGTGTCGTGTTTTTTGTTTTCGCAAATCTCCATAGCAACGTCTTTCACTTGTCGTACCTTCAAATAAAACTTTCGCAAATCGAATACGTAACAAGTTTCAATGTTTTATCTACAATGACGCAATGTGGCTTAAACTGTGGCTGGATAGCTCACACAGCGTAGCGTGCCAAAGATTGGAATTTTTAATATCGCCTCATGGTTTTGCAGCCACTCAGCTCTCCTTCCCCCCACCCCAACCCCTAACCAAACATTTATTTGTGTGCATTTATTGTTTCAAAAGTGAGCAGTGGTTACACGTTGACGATATAAAAAATAAAAACAGAGATTTTATCTTATGGCAGTACCGATGTTGTGATATTGAAAAATTTATAGAATGTTTCTACAACAGTTACAATTTTTATACGTTTTCTGTTTATGTTGTTATGATGATAGCTTTATTTTGTAAAAGTATAGGATTGTGGTTATTGTATTCAGTGGCATAACTACACTATTTAAGATGCATTTTTAAACAGAATCAAGAATAAATTTGGAACTGATCCAATATTTTCAAAAATATTCATTGTATTAACACGAAATTTTTCCCAAACTTGTTTGATGATAGTCTAGAACCAAGTGTAGAACAAACCTGGTAACGTATTATTTAATTTTATTTAGTTTTCCAATAAAACATAAACAATTACAGCAACAGTTAAATTGATATATTTCATTAAATTATCTATTATACTACATGCAAAAAAAGAAATTATTTCCAAAAATGGCATCGATTTATGCCATTAAAAACTATAGGCTAATCATAAGTGTAGTACAGATTTTCTAATTTATGCAACTTCTAGGTAATTTTTTACACAAACATTTTTTAAAGGAGCTTAAAAACTCAGTATATTTTCAGCACCAGGCCCCAAAATTTATCGGTTCGCCACTGAAATTGTCTATTTCGCAGACATTATTGGTATCATTCTCAATATGATAATGTTATAAATACAATCTATAAATTTATATAAGTATTAAAATAAAAACAAGAATACAAATTTCAATTTTGTGAAATAACCAAATTTCAAAACTGTTTAAAATTTAGTTATTTTAAATTCTTAAAATTTTACTAAACACAAACGCAGTTATTTCTATCCGGAGGCGCTTATTTGTATTTGTGTAGTATTAGTACTGTTTTACGTATGTTTTGCTAGAGCACTCCCTATACAAGTTCTACTTTGTATCGTTCTTTACTACCTCACAAAAATGAACATTTAATTACTTACACTGGAATACTTTTGTTTGTCACTGTACTTATCAAAACAAACAAAATCCACACATACGGCCCGAATGGAATAGAACAGTTGATTCATACATACACACACACACATTCACCATCAAACAAATTATGATACGGTGTTGCTGTGTATTTCTTTTATTTGAAAACGGCCCGGCGTGACGCACCTCGCTCGTAAATTCCGCAACTAAAATAGCTCCAGATTTCAGGACCGGAATAATAATAAACTATAACCTGCGTGACTGTTTTACACTGTCATGACCGCTGTTGCTGCTGCTGCTGCTGCTGCTCCTGCCGTTACCGCTGTTCCTGTCAGCTTTGCAATGCCTGTCTTTCACCATTTCGTTGCGAACGAACGTACGAGATAAAAATAGTTAACCCTCGCGCGGTTGCGGTAGCGGTAGCGGATAGCTGGTACCACAAATAAGAATTGTTTCTCATTTTTTCTGACACTTATTGCTGATTTTGTATTGTTCGGCGCTGATTTTTTTGCTCGAGCTCCAAAAATATGACGGTCGTTAGAAAAATCTTTTGTTGTGAAGGTTGTTTTGTTGTTTTGAGGTATTTTATATTTATTTATAAAAAAGAAAAAAAAAACATAAAGAAATATGAGTTTGCAAATATGTTCTAATATTGTCCTGATATCTTCATGCTTGTTACTAATTTCAAATAATTTGGTAATCAAATTAATACTACCACTTTCTGAATGCACTTTTTTCACTACACTTTCAATTGATTGATATTTTTAACTAATTCATCGAGTCTTTTATTTAAGTCATCAACATCTAAGATCATTAACCGAAAAATTAAAGAAAAGTTAAATAATTCTCATTAGCATTATTATTACTATTATATTAAGACAGAGTTACAGAGAGAAACCAAGTGTGTTTGATATTTCAATGACGTTTTAAATTTTTTTGTAGATTCAGAAAATAAAATTGTTATTATTTTTTACAATAAAAGTTTTTAAATTACTTGGGTATTGTGATTTAAATAAATTTATTTTTCATTAAGTAAAAATTTAAATCTGGTTAATTTAATAGATCAACCGCATAAGAGATGACACTTGATCGCAAAGAACATTATATGCTGGCTTTTATTGGAACTTATACTTTGTTTTGTAACCTATCTTTAATAGACTGTTCCTTTCCTTTACTAAAAGCTTCTTCATTACCGAACTGTTTTACTGCCTTACTTTCGCTTTTTTGCTTTTTTTCGACAGATTTTGTTCTTTGTTGTGGTTTTCGTGGTTTTCTCAGAAGCCATCCTCTTGACTTTTTTGTTTTCACCGGCATTTTAAATGAACAAGATTAGAAGTATATGGGTAAACCCATATATAGACTACTTTGACATTTCTCTGAAAGTTGGCAACACTGTATTTTAATAATATTATAATTTATGTGGGCAATAGGAGATACTTTTCTGAAAATTTGATCAAAATCGAATAAATAATGTAGCGACAATGAATTTTTTAAAAATTTTGTGATTTTTTTTTCTCGATAAGTTGGCAACACTGTATTTTGTTAAAATTTCATAATTTATTTAGGCACTAGGAAAAACTTTTATAAATATTTGATTAAAATCGGTTAAATAAAATGGTCAAAATAAATTTTTTTAAATTTTACTAATTTTTTTTTCGGAAAGTTGGCAACACTGTATTTTGTTAAAATTACATAAATTACATGAATACTAGGAGAATCTTTTGTGAAAATTTGAGTAAAATCGGTTGAATAACATGGCCATAATAAAATTTTTAAAACTTTAGTAATTTTTTTCTCGGAAAGTTGGCAACACTGAAAATTAATAAAATTATGTAATTAATGGGAGCATTAGGGAAATCTTTTCTGAAAATTTGATCAAAATCGGATAAATAACGTAGCCAATATGAATTTTTAAAAACTTTAGTAATTTTTTTCTCGGAAAGTTGGCATCACTGGAAAAAACCAAAACCACATGACCATCTTGGGTACTAGACAAATTTATCCTGAAAATTTCATTAAAATCGGTTGAACCGTCTAGGAGGAGTTGCGGCCACAAAATTTTGACTTACGACCGAGCGAGCGAGCGAGCGAGCGAGCGAGCTGACGACGCACACACATACACCCTCATAAACTAAGTTCAGATTCGTCATCTACATGCTATATGAAGGATTTCTATACATTTTTTTTTTTTTTTTGAAAATGTTACAGACACCGTACCAAACGCTTTACTACTTTTCCTTGCAGTCAAAGTAGTAAAAAGAGCTACTCGTCCCAGTATCATCCGAGCTAGAAAGTCTGAAGAGGAACTTCTCTTCAGACTTTCTTGTTACTTATTTAATATTAGTAGAGACCCATAGGTGCTATGTATGTACCTATTTCAAAACTAGATCTCATAATTTCTGATACATTACTGGTGCTTTGACAACTTTTTTTATGTGCCGTCGAATCGCTATCTTTCGTAAGATAATGGATCTTCCGTGATAATTTAGAACGTACTTTTTTTCGGTTGTTATATTTAATTTTTATGGGCTGCCAAAAAACTCTTTTTTGTTAAAAAAAAAGTTTTTAGCACTTTAATTATCTTACTTGCGATTAAGTTTTCAATAGTTGCTTAAACGTTGGGTTGCGCTATCACTGAGAAATATATGCAATTACTAGAGTTTCACGGCATTATTCTTCTTCTAACTTCTGGGTAAGACAATTTTCTTTGTTTGATATTTGCCAAATAGTTTTCTTTACAGTATACACAGCTAACTAGTTCTTTACGGGGATTATGTTTACATGGAGACAAACCACATATACAAATTTCTTCTCCTTTACAATTTGTAAACATATGTCCAAATACAAATTTGGCCTGTTAAAAGTTACTTTTTGCCTGTGCAGTCGATGTAGATTCGACAAACAGTCTATCTTTAATTTTCCTTATACATTTAGCTTCGCCAATAATTCCATACAATAGCGTTTGCAATATAAAAGAATTAACTTTATCAAAATATTTTCCTTCTTTCTTCTTTTCGACTACCAGAAACTGTTCCTGGTTTGAGACACAAACGAAGATGGAAATATTCCGTCAACGCATAACATGCAAGAATGATTTCTGTGACAGCTCGTCAGACATATAACAGGTACCGTTTGAGGTCTACTCACGAAAAACCATTCATCCCTTTGGCACGGTTTGGATAATACTTTAAGATTTCGTTTTTGATAACGGGGAAAGCTTTCCCTTCCGGTTTACAATTTCATGATGTCGCTACTCACCAAATTAAGTACTACACAAGAAAAGTACCTACCTCCCCCCTGCGGGGAATAATGCTAGTAATAGTAATAGTAGATATATGAAGAATAAATTTAACAATAAAAACTAAAGGCGGACTCTAAGATATTGGTAATATCCAGATTAAATGCTGTATTTTCTAGGAGATTTCCCATCTCCGTTCCTTTTTTGGCATATCACTCTTTTCACTAACATAATTATTTAAAAAATAACAATATTAAAAACATAGAAATAAAAACAAATTTTCATATCTATTAGATGACATCAAATTATTTGCGAACTCTAAGCAGGATTTCCAAAAATCTATAGAATATATTAGAGCAATTCAGTAAAGATATTAAGAATAAAATTCGGATACGACAAATGTGCAAAAGCATTGTTTTCTTTCTAAAAAAATATGAGTACTGAATTGCAAAATATAGAAAGTTACAAATATCTGGGCATGGAAAAATAATAAGATATTAAACAGCAGAGACTTAAGGAACAATTTAAAGAAGAATTCTACTGTTTCTTTAAATTTACATCACATAAATTGCATATCCGATTATAAATTACAGTTTAGGCATAATAAATTGATTGATTAAAGAAATTTCAGAAAGATAACTATTCATAACCTACACCATTCTAAAGCTAATATTGGCAAGAGAAAAAAAAGGCAGTGGATTGAAAATTCTTGAGAATGCATAAAAACATAAGTAATTAAACTCAAATATTGTTTAAAGAATACAGGTAGACCAAACGGCAATAATAACATCAAAACAGATAAAAAACATACACTAAACAAAAAAAAAATGTGCCACTTGAAAAATCGGAAAAATTGCCGATTTTGAAATACGTATAATTCGGCCAATTTTGAACTAAATTGAATAAAAAATTTTTTACGAAAAGATACAAAGTCTCGTCTTTAAGGTTATTTAAAACATATAGCATTTAAGCCATTCTGCTCTCCACCACACACCGCAGAAAAAAACATGTTTTGACTTTAAAAATTGTCAAATTGTGACAACGTATATAGTATACAAAAAAAAATTTTGACTTAATTTACCAAGCAAGCGTAAAAACTCAAACATTTTTACGTAAATTCCGATTAGTTTCAAAAACTTGCGATGCTTTGGCGCAAAATTATGATTTTTTGAAATTTAATTTGCATTTTGCGAGTTTAAAGTTCTGACAAATTTTGAACATTTAGACCATTTTAACGACCAAACAAATGTATTCAATGGTAAAACATTTTTTGATTAAGAGAAAAGTTCGAAATTGTTAAGCATTTTGCAGAATCAACCTGCAAAAAAAAAGTTGGCAAAATGCAGAGAGAGCTTACATAAATGGCAAAATAGAGTATTGCATGGCCAGCACTAAAAAAATTAAAAAATATTCCAGACATAAATATACCTGCAATTTTTTTTTTGGTGAACACGAACAGATCTAAAATTTTAAATAAAAAAAAACAAAGAACAACAAATTCTACGTAATTGATATTTCAATTTCGGCAGACATTAACTTAGTAACAAAAGAGCACGAGAAAATCTTAAAATATAGAAAAATTTCAAATTGAAATTAACCGAATGTGAAAAATTACATCTAAAATATCACCAATTATTTGACTAACCAAAAAATACAACACAATATAACCAACATTCTGCTAATAAATAAACAAAGCAAAATCACATACATATATTATAGATGTGGCAATACCATTACCTCCAAAATTAAGCAAAAATTCACAAAATACATGCTACTAGTAGATGAAATGAAACGTATGTGGAATCACGATAAAGTTACAATAGTACCCATAATAATAGGTGCTACTGGGCAAATACCCTATAAAATTTGAAAACGTTTAAAATACTTAATATTCCTAAAAATACTTATTTACTGATGCAAAAAACTCAACACCTGTCGCATAGTGAAACGAATACTTCAAGTGGATGAGTCGACCATAGATGCCTTGGACACCCATATCCCGGGCTAGGTGCACTACCTAAGAAGGATGCATTATTATATACTGTACTATACTTACCATCTGTATTTAATTATAGATGAATGACTAAATAAATGTATCATTTATTGTAATTATTATTTATTAATTTATTGTATATAGTAAAAAAGAAAAAAAGAAGAAAAATGACTGCTGTGGAAATGAGATTTTTACATGGGATATGTTGTGTAAATAGGAAAAATCAAATGCGAAATATGGTGAGTGTAAAATTAAAAAAAAATGTTGTAGCAAAAGTTGGTGTTGGTCAGTTAAGATGGTTCGGTCATCTTGAGCGAATGTCTAATAAACGTTTGATTAAAAAAATGTATATGAATGATATTGAAGATTTACGTTTACGTGACTGTCCGATCAGTATTTGGATTCGTATGATTGAGAGTGATTTGCATGAGCGGAAGTTTCCAAGTAGTAGAAATAGCAGAGCATGTATAAGAGAAATTATGAATGCAGATGAAGCTAAAGTTGCTTGTTTTGGATAGGAATGTTTGGAGGAGACTAATTTCGGGATAATAAAAAGAGTTTGTGCCACATTATTTTGGGTACGTGGCGTGATTGTGTATGTATGTAATATATAATTTTTTAGAGAAATAAAGAGAATAATAATAATAATGTAATTGAAAACATTTATTCATTTGGAAATAATTTGATTACATTTTGAAAAGAATATTGCAATAGAAGTAAAGCAATATAAGATAGAATAATAAAAAAAAGTAAAAGTGCAAAGTCGCAGTCGAAGCAACTTATACGAGACGCGTATAATATAAAACCCGTTTATAACTGTTTATAAGAACAAAGAAAGAGAATAAATTACTGTAATTTCTATTCTTTCAGCGCTTCAGCCTAGCCATGTTGAAAACATAACAGAACAAAACAGAAACTGCATTTACTTTGAATATGTTATAGATAACAACTACACAGAAGCAGCAAATAGAGTCAATGGCGCGGCGGCAGCATCAGACACATAAGCGAAAAGCTGCCAGCTTTTCCGTCTTGATCAAATACTTTTCCGTGCATTAGATGTTTGTAAGCACTCTGCACTAGTACCCCATTATACGTTTTCACTGCTCAGTGTTGTCGACAAAGAAATCATGCTAAAGAAGAGAAAACTGAAAAACAAACGCATAAATACATTATAAGCGTGGCCAAAAAATTGTTTTAGAAAAATTGATGCAACCGGTACATGGTTCTTAAAACAATAGTAGGGTAGGTTAGGTTGATAATTAATAAAACAATTCATCAATAGCGTGTTTTAACATCTTTGCTGTCATGTAACATACCGGCAATGCACACTAAATTTTTAGATGTATCCCACGTGCACGTCTTGGGATTATGCCGTGGCTTGTCAGGAATATCAAATTTAATAGTTGTTGGTGACACAACTTTGAACTCATCTGTTAACGAAATTAATTACTATAATTTTAGAAAAATAAATAAATGCAATACACACTTGATTTCAAATTTGTATTTAATATACTCTATGTACATTTCGAGCAAATTTGAAATTTAAAAACCAAGTGTATTGCATGTATTTATTATTATAATATTAAAAATGTTTCAACAAGTGCCGACAGTCGTTTCCGTTAAAGTTATTATAATTACTTTAACTTCTACATTAATTTTTTTATTATTTGTCTTATGTTTTGCAGTCGTTTTGTATTTATAAGGTCGTGTTTATGTAACGTTGTCTTAGTCCTAGTCCTTCTAATCCTAATCTTAAACGTTCTGCGCAAACGCATCGAACATCATAGATAGGACAGTTTATTTATTTTACAACATAACTTCATATATTGTTTTTATAAGTAATGTATGTGCCTTATTTTTTTTATATAATACATAACTAGAAGGTGGAAAATATTTTGATTGTACTAGAAAAGTGTGGTGAGGCTGTTTTTGTTGATGTAATGTAGTTTTATCTCCAATTATCTGCTAGCAACTGTCAAATATTAAGACAGAATACTTGCAATAAGTTGTTTGCACGAACATCTCATTTGTTCAAAACTAAAGACTTATCAATCAGTTCAATTGAAGTCGCTGTTGGCACTCTGTGAAACATTATGAAAACATGTAAAATAAAACACTCGGTTAAATTTTCACAATAACAATAAAAAATTCTTTATTGGCCAATTTCGGATGTTAAGCCATCATCAGAAGGTAATACTACAAAAAGTTTAACAAAATTTGTTCTTATATATTTAAATACAACAAGTAAAATTAACAAAAAAGTAGGGAGAGAGAGTTACTATAGAAATTCCTGTAAGAATATATCTGTAAACGGAGACTCAATTAAATCTAAATGTTCGTTCATTAAACTTTTACCGAATTTCAATGCTTTTTGATTTCTAAATTTTCCAGGAAGGTTAATGACATCCCTTTTTAAATTATCAATGGAACAAATATGTTTATTTTCAAGTAAGTGATTAGCTACATTTGAATTGGTATTTCCATGTAAGTAACTGCTGAGGTGTTCTTTAAATCTAATCTTAAAATTACGTCCAGCCTGTCCAATGTATATAAAGTTACAATCATTACATTCAATTCCATAGATTCCAGTATTTAACAAAGGATTTTTGCAACCTAATTTATTGTTAACTAGAATATGTCTTTAAGTATTTTTATTGTAAAAATCTGCTCTTATGTTCAGGTTTTTCCAATTATTTTCTAATTTAGAACTGAATCCCTTAACATAATTTAACTTTCTATAAAAACATTAGAAGAATTAAGAAGAGAAGATGTACAATAAATTAATTTTAAAATATTACATTTATTTTTCTTATTTATCAGAGAAACTATTGTAGATTTATCATAACTATTATTTTGCGCTACATTTATAACAGTTGAAAATTCTTTGTTATAGTTATCTTTATTCATTGG
The DNA here is from genome assembly GCA_963966155.1 of Clivina fossor. Taxonomy (NCBI): domain Eukaryota; kingdom Metazoa; phylum Arthropoda; class Insecta; order Coleoptera; family Carabidae; genus Clivina; species Clivina fossor. The sequence goes on from OZ014550.1 coordinate 33,366,969, forward strand.
TATATTAACTAACCGGTGCGTGAAACTGTAAAAAGCTGTTAATTTTGTACTCCGTGGGTGATCCGAATTAGCCGGAATAATAGTATAGTAATAATCCATTTACAACAATTAATGTGTATTGTTTATGCGTGGCTTCTTAAGAAACACTATAATACTCCTATGATGGCAACGAAAGTGTTAAGTAGTAAAAATAAAGGAAAATAGATACGTAAATAAGAAATGGGTTTGACCTATATAAAGCATTGACAGAAAATTACGAAAGATGTATACCTACTGTCCTGCTAAAGCAAAAGGTCGTACTGTAAAAATTATGTTTTTGATTTCTTTCTTATTTTTTACTAGAAAATTTAACGTATCTGCAGAACTGTCTCAAAAACTTCCATTATTTGCTAATTTAGAACTGAATCTTTGTAGATGCGATCTTTTGTTATAAAGTGGCAATATAGTTTAAAGTTAGCTACAGTGGATTAGTTAATTTTGAGAATTAAATAAAAGCGCTCTTTACAGTTCGTCAAACATTTATTAGTTACCTAATTCAATACATAAGCAACACATACAAGTATAATATTTGACGCAATTTACTATAGCATTTAAATACCTAAATTCATATGATCAAATCTCAAAATACTAAAACGATTTTATATCCGTATATGTATCAATATTTAATATTTTTGTTACGTTACTAAATCTATAAAATATTAAATACAATTTTTTTAAATAATAATGATAAATCTAAAATACACATCCAAAAATACTTATCAAAATAATTTCAATTTTATACTATTAAAATTATACTGACTCTATCTATATATTGAAATTGCTGTGTATTCCACCAGAAATGTATAGTATATAGTATATTTTCTGATATCCCCATTACGGCATACGTACCCAAAGCCGGCACAAGGAATTCTAGCACCACGGGCAAGTATTTAAATTGCATCCTTAACGAATTATGGGAATTTTAAAATCAAATAATTCAGTAGTTATTAATAAAATGTATGTGTGTGAAAATAAAAATAAAATTATTACCTTATAAAAGGAGGATTACTTCATAAAAGAAATTACTAACCAAATATTAATAATACCGGCGTGGCGTGGTGGCGCGGCGTGTATTTTAATAAATAAATGATTCGCGTATACCATTCTTTGATTCGTCGATGTCATACCAGTATTCGAGTTCAAGGAGCTAACTTTGAACATTTGTTGTAAAATCTAAAATAATTATACTTACCACTTCTCGACTATTTTATTTTATTTTTCTATAGTAACTTATTATTAAACTCGTAAATTGACTATGCCATCAATAAAACATTAATTACTTGCAATTGCGCTCTAGATAGAATAGAACCTATGTTATTCATATGACATTTTTCACTCCCTAACAAAATGTTAACGTTTGGTATACTCGTTATAAATCAGCCAGTATTATATATATATATATATATATATATATATATATATATATATATATATATATATATTGTAGTGAACATAAACGGCATATAGCCGAGATATTTACATTAAAAACAAAATTCGCTTGACGGACCGAGGCGACGCGTTTTTGTTTATTTTAACGCCCAGTCGAAGCGTGCGAATACGAACTAAACGGAGAACGGCTGTTACTGCTAGAATAGAACACACTAAACGACTTCGCACAAGCACAAGTGATGCGATATTGTTTGTTTAAGTGGGTTGATTTGCGAAATTTACAATATGCCTTCATTTTATGTTAATACGAAAAGTGGAACGGGAGTGTGCCGACATGTTTTTGTTTGCTTTGCTAGACGAAATTAATGGAAATATGTTTATGTTAACTTATTTCAAATTGATTTTATACACATCCGAATTAAATCTAGAGATGTAGTTCCAGCATTTACATGCTGCCGCTGGAAAACTGATTCAATTCTCTTAAATTGTTTATTACCGAAATCATAAGTATTAAAATAGAATTTTCGATTTTATTTTTAAAAGGCAATATTATCTACAATTAAAAATAAAGCTATTATAAAGTAAAATTAAATTTTTCTAAATGATCTTTAATTGTTTTTAACATTTTTTCAGTCCGGATTACTGCGATCGCAGCGGTCGGTCGGTACTAATCGTAAGCACCATAAGCACCATTAATTTAAAAATTAATATATGTAGCAGAAAATATACGTAACAAAAATTCTAGAAAATATATTCTATCATAGTTATTTCAAATATATAGTATATTTTAAAATATAACACAAAAAAAAAAAACGATTTGACTAAATGAAAGACAAAAAAGTAATAAGTCGTTTTAGTACAAGGGAATCGATTCTCGAGCGGTGAAATATTCTCATCAAGTGAGAAAACAGTTACGTGATCATTTTTTTCACCGAATAAAAGAGAAATCGTATTCTCGAGTATATTTTCATTTTATTTACATTTCATTTCATCTCATCGTATTACTCATCATATTTTAATACGATAATTTGACAGCTCAATGTATGTATGACCTCTAAATAATTTGATTATAACATAATGCACATAAATATTGAGTAAATAAATATTTTTGTTTAAGTTTAGAAATAGCTGATGAATTAGAAATTGCAGCTGCAATTTAAATAATATTTATAGTACAGTAGAATCTCGAAACTGTGTGTGAATGCTAAATATTTTCTATTATTATATTGTAATCCGATAATGTGAACAGCGCATAATTCGATAATGTGAACAATTCTATCTAGCTAATTTCTCTTCAATTCTAATAGGAGTTTCCTCATAGATCATATAATATAAAATGGATACAGCTATACCGTATAAATCACATAGCCATAAGTGTTTACAACATGTTTGTAAATTAACGATAATATTTTTTCTTTTCTTCTCTTTTCATTTTATAAAAATCTAATATAGCTATCTCTCTTTAAGTTCATGTTTCTGCGCTTGCGCAATTTAAGCAATGAATACATAATACGTAGGGCGTAGATCATAGATCATATAATATAAAATGGATACAGTCACAAAGCTTGTGCTTGCTTACAACATATTTTCGACATACTGAATTGTAGATATCTTTTTCTAGTTCACGTATGTTGTATAACTTTATCTCTCTTTAGGTTCGCATTTTGCTCGTATGTAACACATCAGGCACGACATGCGTAATAATTAATGTTTTCTTCTTTATTTGAGTTCAATAAAATATATTTTATTAATAAATATGCTTATTTTTGTATGTTGTATAATATTTTTTATGTTTTGAAAACCAATTTTCATACTAATGCTGATAGAAAAAGGTAATAATCAGTGGATATCTTTACAAGTAAATAAAATACCGAAACTTTATAATTAAACAGAGTAAGTATATATCATATTTATTTTGAATACTTTCTTTGGCATAATCAAAACAAACACTAAAAACAAATATATATTGTTTTTCATATGTATCAACAATAACACATCAATATTATATTATGCCGCTAGATGGAATTACTTGCAATTCTAACAAATGCATCCAGTATTAATTAGTAAATATAAATATTGATTTGTTTACAATAAATAACCTGCAATAATAAATAAAAAGTTTTATTTACTGTAAATGTTATTTGTATTAGTTTTTCCTAATGAAGACGGACGTTGAGTTTATCGAAAAGTTGATTATTATTAAATATTAATACAAAACTTAAACGTAAAATCGTTTTAGTTTAATATAATGAGTTCTGAAAGTTTTTTTTACTATGTTAAAGGGGGTAGCAGGATAAGCATAGGGAATCGGCCCCAGACGAATTTTGACTTGTCGTAGCTTTTGACCGCTTAAAAACTAGTAAAAAACAGGATTCAGATGGTTTTTAAATTTCTAGTCCGTAACGGTAATTTTAAAACGGTAAAAACCGTTTTTTTTTGATATAATTGTAAAAATTTTTTTTTTTTATGTAGTTAATTCGTTTTAACCGAATTATTAGTAACAGTATAATATTCCACAGACTTTAGAGTATACATACAATTATTTTCAAGAGTTTTTTACCCGTTTTGACCGTTACAGAATTTTTTAAAACGAAAAAAAACTTTTAAAATACCATATTTTTCGTATAAAAGTCGTGTTTTCTAAGGTTGTATTTGATGTAGAAAAAAGTCGCAAAAACAAAATGTAGCCCTTTTCTTGGGAAACACGATTGTCTAAACCGCGGTTAAATATCTTGATCCTATAAGGCGATAAATAAATTTTAGTAAAGGATTGCATATACAGAATGAACCAAAAGTCCCGGAACGGTCAAATATCTCTAAAAATTTATTTCCGATCAACAAAATAAAAAACAAGAGTTTAATCTTTTTCAAAAAGCTATCCACTGATATCCCACCTGACCCCCTACACCCACCCACAATCGGCGGGGGGGGGGGGGTGGTCAACTTTGAAATTTTAAATAGGAACCTCTATTTTTTATTGCAGATTTGAATTCTATGGCTAAAAATACGTATTATTTGTCGAAAACATTTTTTTCTATTTATGATAGATAGCGCTGTAATTAATAGAAATATAGAAATATAGAAAATATAGAAATAGAAATATACAGTGTGTTGACCGCGACCCCAGAACATAGGACTTTAACATTAAATATTGATAAATTGCGATATACTACTTTCTCGAGTAAAATTCGAAAAAATACTTAGAATACTTTTCGATAGGGCATAATAAGTTCTATAATTTGGTTTTAATTTTAATTTGCTAGCATGTGCCGTGTGGGCTCTAGAATTTTTTTTTGATATTTTGGTTTTTATTTTTTTCTCAAAAACTATGAAGTGTAGGAAAATAAGCATAATATGGAAAAATGCGGAATAATGAGTACTATAATATAGTAAATAAACCATTATTCTAGGATGCATCGTTTGGTAGAAAAAAATTAAAAACTGAATTTTTGAAAATCACTCGATGGGGTACCCTTGCGGTTTTTTCAAAATAAGACTTTTTTCAAAATTTGCTGAAAACAATCTGAAAAAATTTAGTAAAATAGAGAAAAAAATTTGCTACATCATAGCTAAGTAACTTTTTTCTTAAACTCATGCTGGTTTGGCACGAAAAATTATTGAAAATTCTAAAATGTTTTTTAGAATTTTTAATAATTTTTCCGCGCTATCATAAATAGAAAAAAATGTTATAGACAAATAATACGTATTTTTAGCCATAGAATCCAAATCTGCAATAAAAAATAGGGGTTTCTATTTAAAAAGTTGACCACCCCCCACCGCCTGTGGTGGGTGTAGGGGGTCAGGTGGGATATCAGTGGATAGCTTTTTGAAAAGATTAAACACGTGTTTTTTATTTTGTTGATCGGAAATATATTTTTAGAGATATTTGACCGTTCCCGGATTTTGGTTCATTCTGTATATGCAATCCTTTACTAAAATTCATTTATCGCCTTATAGGATCAAGATATTTAAAAAATTCTGTAACGGTCAAAACGGGTAAAAAACTTTTGAAAATAATTGTATGTATACTCTAAAGTCTGTAGAATATTATACTGATACTAATAATTCGATTAAAACAAAGTAACTACATAAAAAAAATTATTTTTTAGAATTATATCAAAAAAAAACGGTTTTTACCGTTTTAAAATTACCGTTACGGACTAGAAATTTAAAAACCATCTGAATCTTGGTTTTTACTAGTTTTTAAGTGATCAAAAGCTACAACAAGTCAAAATTCGTCTGGGGCCGATTCCTGCTACCCCCTTTATCTAAACAACAATTATTCCAACATTGCCATTCCTGCAATGAATAAAATAATAATAAAATAATACTAATAATCTTAGATTCGGATATCAAATTATCGGAGAATCGGATATCCGGATCCAATTTTTTCAAATATTGCCAGCACTACTTTATACATTATATATTTTGTGAAGTTTCGATACATTTTGTTTTAATATTGATTACGAATTAAGTTATGACTCTATTCGGCACTATAACAGTTACAAACTTGATTAAATTAGCAAAGAAGTATCATTTCAAGTAACATATATTTCAATAAATAAAACAAACAAATAACACAAATACAACCCTTCTGAATACAACCCTGTAATATTATACCTTCACATACAAGGTGATTTAATACCAAGACAGATTGAGTCATAGCCCCTATTTGATGTGTAATTTTTATTATATTTTTCAAATTAATTATGTCATACAATGAGTTTTTGATAAATTCATTAAAAAAAAATCATTTTGTGTAAAATCGCGCTTAAATGAACAGCAGCGCCGCATTAAGCGATGTGAATTCGAACTAAATTGTTGTTTCTAACCACCATATTACAGTTTGTTTATTGTCATAAATCATTAACTGTTTTGCTCCTATTTTTCGTATTTGTTTTCGTAAAATACATAAAGATTCCATAAAGATAAACACATCTGATTCAGAAGGCATTAATATTATCGATAAAATAACATACTGTATTCTTGAAATTGTAAGTATGGTTTGAATAAAAAAAAATAGGTTATGAGTTATTAATTTAAAACTACTAATTATGCATTTTTTTATTTTTATTTCTAGGGTAACGAAACATTGAAAAGCTACTTTGAAAAATTATCACAATTTAACGTTGAGAAATTCGATTTAATTATACAAATGCAACGTGTAAACAATAGTGAAATGATGGCGGAGAATGATAACGAAAATACTAGTACAAGTACTGCAAATACGAGTGAATATGGTTGTGGAATGTGTACAGAAGTATTTACAGACAAATCATGGCTGATCGCTCATTTAATGAGCCATTTCAATAAAAATATTAGATGTTCGATGTGTGGCAATGAATATTCTTGTAATGAAAGTTTACAAAGACACATTTTGACACATTTTGACACTGCCAATGTCTCGGATGAATCAACTTCTGATTCTGAGGATGTCTCGGATGAATCAACTTCTGATTCTGAGGATGTCTCGAGTGAATCAACTTCTGATTCTGATTATGTCACGGGTGAATCAACTTCTGATTCTGAGGATGTCTCGGGTGAGTCAAATTCCGATTCCGATTATAAAGAAAATATTGATAAAATTTGTAATGTTTCCGATCCGTTGAAGAAAACAAAGATGCATCCGTGTTCGGTTTGCAATAAACCATTTAATTATTTATCAAGTTTGAATACGATATCGGAGGATCGTTATTGCGAGATTTGTAAACACTGGATACACTGTCACAGTAAAGGTTATATTTGAAAATATTGTAAGAAATTCTTTAGTAAATAAAAATATTACGAAACTTATGTTATTATTTATTATTTTATTTCTTTACTATGATTTTTTTGCTAAATTTTTGAAAATTATTTTGTTTAACAAATGAATACAGTACAATTATTTATATTTTGTAATAATTTTTGTTTAATCTGGAAAATTCTGGAAGTTTGTCAGCTATATTCAAAAAAAAAATTCTGTTTCTGTTATATTAGGGATTTTGTCCACAGAAATTGCTATTCAAATAAAAATTTAACAGTTTTATAAACTTAATACATATATTTGAGGATATTTATTAACTTAGAAAGTAATACAAATTATTTACATTTACATTTTGTAAATTCTAATCGGAAATTTCAAATTTTTACACCGAAAAGAGATTCAATGAATATATAAATATGGGTTAAGGGGGGAAATACATGTAACGACCTAAAAAAAATAAGGTTTTTTAGAATTTTTTTTTGGCTGAATGAAACAAGCTACAATGCTGTAGTTTCTTTTATTCTATGTGACATATAATCAACTACACTTATGAATTTCTTTAACTTTCTGTGACCTCTGGGTGATCTTGAAACCAATCTTAATTGATGTCGCGTTTGCTTTGCCCGGTCGATTGGCGGGAATTCCTGGAGCCGGAAATATTTTTTTTTTTATTTTTAGTCACTGATCATGATTCTGTGATATATTTTGTTCTATGTGAATTACGAAAACTACAAAAAAAACGGATATTTTATCATTTTAACTCATTGTGAAAAAAAGGTCAAATTTTCAGCATTTTTTTTTACTTTAGACACCCCTAAAAATAATTTAATGTTAATATTTTCGTTATATCAGAATTTCATATAGAATAAAATTCTATTTCCTTTTAAACACACAAAGTTTCAACTCATTTGTATGAAAATTGCTCGATTTATCACGCCCGCCATTTGTAAAAAAAAGATTCGAAAAAAACTTATTTAAAGTCGCCCGTTAGCCAAAGCGGCTACCGAGGCGCAGGTAGAAAAATGCCTTTTTCTCAGTAAATACATTTCTGATCGATTAGATATTTTGCTGGATAAATCTTCGATGTATAAGCAATTAATTTATTTAAAAAAAAAATAAAAAAAAATTTTTTTTTACATGTATCTCCCCCCTTAAAGTCGTCGGTTAGCCAAAGCGGCTACCAAAGCGTAGGTAGAAAAATGCCTTTTTCTCGGTAAATACATTTCTGATTAATTAGATATTTTGCTGGATAAATCTTCGATGTATAAGCAATTATATCAGCAAAATCGAAAAAAAATTTTTTTTAAATGTATTTCCCCCCTTAAGTGGATAATTCATTTTGTATTAAACATTTATATTTATTTACTAAAATGTTAAGTTGCGTGTGTATGTGTGTGTAACTAACTAACTAGTTAGAATATCAAATATGAAATTTATTAATGTCTTTTATTTAGAAAAAAATCATTTAAGATTATCCATTATCAAGTAAATCAAGTATCACATAGTTTATGCAATTTGCATTACGCTAGTGTATTTCTGAAAACAGATTTTTTTTAAAAATTAATTATCACTTGTTATTACTAAATATAAGTTATTTTTCGAATAAACAAGTTCGACATTGTATTTTAACATAATTTCAAAAATTTATCAGTTTTTATAAATCAACGAAAATGAACGGATCAAAGAAAAGTTTTAACGCAGACAAAATGAAATTTCTTCACTCGATTTTAAAACGATTTATTAATGGAAATACTCGTGTTGATGAGGTAAATATTTACTTAATTTTTGAATTGATACAGATTTTATTGTAACGTGTGTAATTATACGCCACTGAATTTTATATCCCACTTTAAAAATGCAGTAGAAATTTCGCATTATCTCTTTTAAATATTATGCATCTCAATTTTGTTTTGTTTATTCGTCATCTAGATGTTATGTGGAGGATTTTTGTAGATATATTTTTTTGAAAATGTTATAGACCCCGTACGTACGCGTATCTGAAATAAAAAATATTTTAGATTAAGCTTTTTATTTTAAGCTTTTTTATTTTAATATAATGAGTTCGGAAAGATTTTTTTACAAAGAAAGACACTTTTCAACAAAATAAAATCTGTTTTGGTATGTTTATAATAAATAACTAAATACACACACACATACACACACACAAAAGAGTGTGCCACAAATTCTTTCCACTAATAAATATCAATGTTTAATTACAGACAGCAGTCGATATATTGCAAATATCAGCCATGTTGCAATTATTGGGATTCAAATTAGATAAATACGAAAATATTGGCGGCAATAAAGAAGGCAGCAATAGCATAAAGCTGGAATTATACTGCGAAAAATCCGGTCTGAAAATTGTGCTAAGTAAGCCGAATGCAACATGTGCTTGCCCAAGTACACAAATTATAGAAGAGGGAAAATTTTGGATTGTAAACGGTACGAGTCAGGACAATATCAACGTAACAAGCGAATCGCATAGTTCGTTACTACCCACTATACCGAAAGAAACATCGATGATTGTAAACGATATACTACAGCAATTATTTGCCATGATATGCGATGAGGATTTAAATCAATATCAAGGGGGCGCCTCTACTAGCGGTACACTAAAGAAGGTTAAGTCGCTGGAAGATGTACGAAAAAAACCTTCAACTTCATTAATACGCCAGCAAACTTGGGAAGTAGATCCTACTGTAACTTCACCGCCTGTGAAAACATCTAGCCCCATTCCGGAATTATGCAAATCAATCGATCAGATATCGCTAAGTTCCGATCGTGATGAGATGGTTGTTGAGATTTTACAACACGCCACCGATTATATAAATAAAGCTTTAGTATTACTACTAACGAAAAACAATACTTTTACTAAAAACAGTAACGGTGGTACTAGTTGCTTCAAACGTTTATCGAATATCCAAGTAAGTCCGCTTGAATCGCCGCCAACTCGATTAACAATTAGTTCGACTTCTTCATCATCCTACTTACTGAAACAACGAATTACTCCGTCGGCGTCGTCGCGCAGCAACGCATTACATACGCCGACGAAAAGAAAAGCTCCCGTTTCGGGCGATAAGAAAAATCTATCGATTCAATCGAAAATCAACTCGTTTCGTAAGAAGATTGGAAGCGCTTCTCCTAATCTTGAGAATAAGACGGACACACCACATCCGTCTACAAGTAGAATGATGGTGGCACCGAAAATTAGTGTTAAAAAAGACGAGAAAAAAATACCATCTGCACAAAAATCATCGCTTTTGAATGTGCCGAGTAAAGAAGTTTCGCCGAATATTCCCAAGAAAAAAACTGGTATACCATCTTTCGGATATAGAAATATTGCCGGTTAGTTAAATATTAAAAAGTAAATCCATTTTTACTGTCATAATTAATTTGTGATTTTTGTATTAAAAAAAAATAATAATTTACTTAAATATTTTTAAAGTTACTTAAAGTTAACTTAAATATTTACTTAAAGTATTTACTCAAATATCACTTAAATACGAATAACGTTGATAATGCAAATAGGTTTTAAAAATATTCTGTAATTATTTTTGTACATCAAAATACTGCCAATGTCTCGAATGAATCAACTTCCGATTCCGATGATAAAGAAAATAATTACAAGATCGGTAATATTGATAGAACGAATTCTAATGTTTCCGATCCGTTGAAGAAAACAAAGATGTTGAATAAGTCGCATGTTTCAATGAAAACCATGTATCCGAGTTCGGTTTGCAATAAACCATTTAATTATTTATCAAGTTTGAATACGTTATCGGAGGATCGTTATTGCGAGATTTGTAAACATGAAAAGAATACACTGTCACAGTAAAGGTTATATTTTCCAGTCTATATTAAAATCACCAACAATAATTATTTTATTATTTAAATCACAATTGTCCAACCAATCTTCAATATGGTTATAAATTCCACTTGAGATGAACTTGGAGATCTATATAATGTGCACAACATGATTTGTTCATTCTTCACGTATATTTTTAAGTTTAAATACCACAAATCCAAATTTAAAGCATAATTTTCTATTAGTTCATATGTCACATAATTGTTAATAAGCACTAAAACACCACCTGTTTGTCTCGAAATAGAATTACAACGCCCGGCACTGTAATCACATATTTTTATTTCACTGTCTTCAATTTCATTTGTTATTCTGCTTTCACTCAAACAAATTATTAAAGGATTATGTTCCACTATCAATTCCTGTATTTCATCTTTATGTGCTAGAAAACTTTGAATATTTAAGTACAATATTTCATTGCATTTATTATTTGTTACCCGGGTTTCTTGTGGTTGCTATTCATTTACAACGTAATTCACTCTTTTTTTCACTCCAGGATTCATGAGATGTGTTCAGTTTTAGCTTTAATTTTTCATTAATTACTGAACAATTAACACAATTCGGGACGGTATTTTGGCATTCAGATCTCTTGTGATCACCTCCGCATTTAGAACATGCTATTTTATTTTTACAATTTTCTGCCTTGTGATTGTAACCAGAGCAATTATAACATCTGAATAAATGTAAATCTTCTTTAACAAAACATTTTTTCCAATCAATATTTACTTTTTCAAGTTTTATCATAATTTCAAAAGATTTCTCATCTGTTTCCACAATAGCTATATTAGTTCGTAAATTTTTTGGCCTGATCAAATGTAATAGTTTTATTTTAGCATTTGCTAATTTTTATTATTTCCGCAAGTTGCTCGTCTCTTTCAATTCCCATTATTTTCACTCTTGGTTTGCTTTTTGTTGCTATTGTTACCTCATATTTATCACCAAATTTTTCTTCAACCGACTTTTTTAGATTTTCTGATGATGCATCATCGTGGCATCCTACTAAAATTCCACCCTTTTTTATATTTTTCACACTAACTATTTCCGCTTTTACTGCAGCAGGATCAATTCTTTTTTTCACTTCTTTTTTTGTTTCTTTCGATGTTTGTTCTATCGTTTTTGGCTTAATTATAACATTTCGTTGCGTTACCACTGCACTAGCATACGATTTTTTTCTTTCACATTAACATCTTGAATATTTTTTTTAATTTCTTTATTTATCGTTGTCAATTTATCTAACTGTTTCTGCATGTTTTTAACATTTTTTTCCTGCTGTACATATTTTTCTTCCTGCTTCTTCATCCAAACTTTAGCACTAAAATTTACACTATTTATACAGCCACTACAAAACCATTTTATTTGTTTGTAGTTTAACAAAACATGTATTACTTCTGCTGGCAATCTGACACACGTAGTATGGAATACCTCTGAACACAAACCATCGCAAGTTATACAATTTTCCGTTCTTTTGCATATATTAGTACATATAGGACATTTTTCCTCACTCATTTTGCTCGATGCAGAATGCACTGACACGTCCGTGCGGTTCTGCAGTCAGCAACTAACCTAGTTGAAGTATTTTTTCGTTTAATTAATATAATATATATAATATTCTGTATTTTGTATTCTGTTTTTTCTATATTTCTTTGTTTTCCAAAATGTTTGTAGAAAGTTTATAATTTCAATTTATATTGTGACTGTATAAAAATAAAAATATTACGAAACTTATGTATTATTTTATTTCTTTACTATGATTTTTTGCTAAATTTTTGAAAATTATTTTGTTTAACAAATGAATACAGTACAATTATTTATATTTGGTAATAATTTTTGTTTAATCTGGATAATTCTGGAAGTTTGTCAGCTATATTCAAAAAAAAATCTTTTCTGTTATATTAGGGATTTTATTCACAGAAATTGCTATTCAAATAAAAATTTAACAGTTTTACAAACTTAATACATATTTTTGAGGATATTTATTAACTTAGAAAGTAATACAAATTATTTACATTTACATTTTGTAAATTCTAATCGGAAATTTCAAATTTTTACACCGAAAAGAGATTCAATGAATATATAAATATGCGTTAAGTGGATAATTCATTTTGTATTAAACATTTATATTTATTTACTAAAATGTTAAGTTGCGTGTGTATGTGTGTGTAACTAACTAACTAGTTAGCATATCAAATATAAAATTTATTAATGTCTTTTATTTAGAAAAAAATCATTTAAGATTATCCATTATCAAGTAAATCAAGTATCACATAGTTTATGCAATTTGCATTACGCTAGTGTATTTCTGAAAACAAATTTTTAAAAAAAATTAATTATCATATGTTATTCATCAGTTTTTATAAATCAACGAAAATGGACGGATCAAAGAAAGGTTTAAGTAATACAAATTATTTACATCGTTTTGTCTTTTGTGCAAATTAAAAGTTAAAATAAATTTTAATTTGACACTGTATATTTTAATTTAATACAAAAATATATTTTGATTTAGGCTTTAAGGTTTTTATAAACCAACAGAGCGGTATGTTATTAATTTTTTCCTTTCTTCATCAATAAATCAAGAATCGGTACCCAGATAAAGTACTTCTTGCTGATTAAATAGAACAAAAGTAATGTTGCGATTCGCCACGAAATATGAAAATGTTTCCTTCAGCGAAACAAACAGTCGTTTGAATTTGGTATCGCTTATTGCAAAAATATGGAAAATATTTAAGACACGGCATAACTTGTTTCATATATTTTAAATATGCTATTTCATATAAAACTATTAAAAATATAGGAAACATGACGAATAATGTGTATTTTTATAATAAAAATTGAAAGATTTTTCGATCCAGAAAGATTGCACATGCGCATTTAACTTCTTCTGGCTACTTACTAAATATATATAATAGGTTCCATTCTAGCAACATATGTTCAATTTTACAGGCAATTATTTTTTATTATACATCTAATAAAAAATATATAAAATAATATTATTAATTACTAAAAACTATTTCAAATATCTGCAAATAATAATTTGTTATTATTTTGCATGTATATGTATGTTTAAAAAAAATATATTAAAAATCAGCAGGTGTTACTAGACGTACTCATTCTTATTTGAAAAATAACCTGTAAACATAAACATAACCTCCGTTTGATTTGTTGTTTGTCAAGATGTTACGTTCGTAATCTGGTGTTTTGTTTTTAGATTTTTGTAAAATCATTTCAAATAGTATTTTTTTTAAGACCATTACTACGTTTGCTTTGTTATTGTTATTCACTGGTTTGGTATTTTTTATTATATGTTGTTAATTTGTTTTTTTTCGTTGTTATCGGAATGTTATTTTTTTTAATTCTTTGCTATTTGTTAAAATACCAGATTACTTAGTAGCTGTGTTTGTTATTTTATTTTAACAAAATGCCATTGTGTTTTGTACCTATGTGCACACACAAAACCGAAAAACGTAATGCAAATGGTTAAGATTTCCTCATAATCAAAATTAAAGAGAAATGTGGACTCATTTAATAAGGTAAAATATATAATTTATAAACAATACTAAGTATATCTTATTTCATATATTTTTTTCTTTACTAAAGGCAATATTAAACTCCTGGGCAAAATTAACGCACCACTAATATTTTTTTAAAGTACGATTTGGTCCTCCTCTGACATTTCAAGCACATGCTGTTTTGTTCCTGTAGTTGTCATTTTGTGGATTGAAAACGTGGGAACGACTCCACAATATTTCATTGAATGATGCAAAAAAATTTAGATTTCCATATCCAGAAAAAACGAAGAAAAGGTAAAAAAATTATAACCATATGAAAACAGTTTATATTTTTAAATGTTTATTTTAATTAAGATCCAATGTGACGTAGAGAAGAGAAGATGAACCATGTAATTCGAAAGATTTTCCACAAGAAATTCAAGAGAAAATAGAAGGTCAATTAACGAAGCTTATATTAAATAGAAGTTTGTAAACGTTATTAACCCGGCGTTACCGATGTGGGGTGTGACAAACCCCAGTATTTTTAAATGGCTAAAAAAACGCATCAACTGTAATCTTAAGTTCATGCGGGTTTTAGTAGCTTCCTAAATTTGTTCCTACCACCAAATACAGAACATAATTCAGTACTAGTGAGACAGTGGAAAAAGTTAGACGTGTGTTAAGTGCTCTGGGGTGTGTTAAACCCCACTTATGTAATAAAGCTCGTGAGTTACGCATAATAGGTAATTTGTTATTTCAGATTGAATTGGGTTAAAAAATCATTTTAAATTTTTTTTCGTAGAATAAAAATGTCGTATGAAGAAGAACAGAAAAGGCTTTTAGCTCTTTGGGCTGAAGTTGAAACTGAGGACGATGTAGTTGAATCAGGAAGCGAAGATGATAGTGACAATATTCATGAAAGTGAACATGACACAAACTCGGAGCAGGAAATAACTGTAAACGATGAAATAAATGTGGCCCACAATAACAATGAAATAATGGAAGCAGAACTTCAAAATGAAATACCGAAAGAAGAGAAAAATGAAATTACCGATACGATTCAGAGAAGCAGGAAAAATGTGTACCTAGGAAAAGATGGATCGAAATGGAAATCTCATTCATCGAAAACACGAGTTCGAACAAGGGCCGAAAACATTGTTACTCATTTACCACTTGTGAAACAATATGTAACAAATGCAAAAAGTGTATTGGATTGTTGGCAGCTGTTTTTTGACTCTCAAATAATTGAGCTAATACGGGACTATTTAATCGAAAGAAAAAATAATCCGAGGGTTCACAAGAAAATTCGCAGCAAAAAAAATAAATTTGTAAATGAAAATCCTGCAGGCCCACCTGCCAAAATTCAGAAGCTTGTAGGAAGATGTTCTATATGTCCTAGGAACCGAGATCGAAAGACAAAATATTTCTGCACCAATTGTAAGACATTACTGTGCCTAGAACATGCTGCGATGTGTCGCCAAAAATGCCTTGATTTAGATAGCGAATAGTTTTACCCTGTTTGTTCTACATAACACCGTTTTTTTTCCTAGGTTCCTTAAACCTTACTACATGCTTTTTTAAGTGTAGTTTTCAAATAGAATGTTTGTTTTTTTTAATACACATTTTTGAATTTTTTTAAATTTTTAAGTTTTCATCAAATTATATATTTTTTGTTTTTATCGTTCATACGAAATAAAGCAATTCTCATTGATTTTTGTATTTTTATATGATCCAAATATATACTTACAAAAACCTGAAATGATAGAATATCACAAAATTGCAGAAAAAAAATATTTACCAACTTTTTACTACTGGGGTTTGTCACACCCCACATATGTATTAATTAATAATTTTTTCACATATGTAACGCCGGGTTAAAGGCAGAAGCTTGTTTTTTGGAAAAAGAAAATGAGAAATTAAAAAGTTAATTAGAGAAAACCTCAATTCCAATTTATATGTAAAAAATTTTAAAAATACGATAAATTAATAAATGAATTACGAATGAAGAAAGATTTCAAATAATATTTAATTATTTGTCAAAATTAAAATAAAAATATTATTTAGGATGGAATGTAATAGGATTAGAAAAAAGTGACCAATATTTATTGTGTCTAATGAAATTAAAATTAAGTTTGCCTTACCAGGATTACATTTGTAGCATTGTGGTTTATTAGAGATCTACTTGAAAGTATAAATAAAATAATAATTTTGAAACAAAAAACCAAGAGTCGTGTGTTTATTTTTATTTTTAATTATGTTTCAACAAGTGCCTACAGCCGTGTCCATCCAAATTAATAAAGAAGCAAGTGATGCTAAATTGGCTGTACTATATAGACGAATACTTCTCAAAATTCAAAGAGTTAATAATCATTTGTGGTTTAATAAACAGTGTCTCATAAATAAAGTTATACCTAAATATGTTCAGTTAAAGTGCAAATTAGACAATAATGTGATAAAAAGTGTTAAAAAAAGCCAAAGTCATGTGGATAGAAGAAGAAATGAAAAACCAGTATTCTATCCGTTACAACCTAAAATTACATTTAAAGCTTATCCATTGTGAACTAATTTATAAATTTCATTCAGTTGTGTTTGACATGATTGACAATAATATTAGATCAGAAATACAAGAATTATCACACAACCATTACTTATGTTAATTTAAATAAAAAGTTAAACAAATTAATTACAGATCAAAAATCAAATAACTATAATTCAAGACAAGATCAACCACATAATTTCTACCCAAGAATTTGTAACCTATCATCATCAACTTCAACAACAAATGATGAATATCTTCTTAAAAAAGGTTTAATGTATGCAGCACCTAAAAAACTCACAAAATTAGATTTCAAAAACTTAGCAATAGATACTGAAGTCGCTTTAAACAAGGTAACTGATTCCATAGATTTAAAATATAAATTTTCAAAAATTATTAAAAATGATTTTAATAAAGGGATTATAAAAAAACGAACAAATGAACAAATATTTATTAAAAAACTTAAAACTAAAGTCAAAGACCAAAACTTAATTATTTGTAAAGCAGATAAAGGAAATACAGTTACCATTTTACATAAATTTGATTATATTAAAAAAGTTAATGATTTTATCAATAATAATAATCTTAAAATCTTGAATTCGGATCCAACACCTATGTTTCAAAAACAAGTAAAAACAGCTATCAGTAATAGTAACAAATTGATTAATGAAAATAAAAAATATAGTTTAATTACAATGAACCCGTCCGCACCCATTCTTTATGGTTTGCCGAAATTACACAAAAATAACATTCCCATTAGGCCAGTGGCTAGTTTTATTGGTGCACCTACATATAAATTATGTAAATGGCTCAATTCTATATTACCGGAGTATTTAGATTTTAAACCACAATATACAATAAAAAAATAGCTTAGAATTAGTTGGTAAAATTAAAGATATTACATTACCTAACAATTGTAAATTAGTGTCTTTTGATGTTACAAGCTTATTTACATCGGTGCCTTTAAATTCATTAAAACAGATTTTAAACAATAATATATCAAACAGCGCACATAAAACAGAATTAATTAATTTATTACAATTATGTCTTAATCAAAATTACTTTAATTTTAATGATAATTTTTATCAACAAAATGATGGGCTCCCAATGGGTTCTCCCCTTTCCCCTTTGTTAGCGGATATTTTTATGGATAATTTAGAAAAATTGTTATTTTCCTCCAATCAACCTTTAACTAAATGTGTTTTAAAATGGTTCAGATACGTAGATGATATTTTGTGTATATGGACTGGAACAGAGAGACAACTCAATCAATTCTTACTAATTATTAATTCCTTAGATAATAACATAAATTTTACAATTGAAAAAGAAGAAAATGCATCTATAAATTTTTTAGACTTAAATATCAGACGTGAAAATAACACTTTAAAATTTAAAATCTACCGTAAACCAACACAAACAGATACAGTAATACCATTTGATTCTTGCCATCCTCTAAATATAAAATTGTCAGTGTTCCATAGTTTGATACATAGATTAATAAATATTCCATTAGATAAAATAGATTTCAAAAATGAATTGAATATTATAAACTTAATTGCAAAAAATAACGGTTATAGTACATCTATAGTAGAAAACATGTTAAAGCGTAAGTTAAAAAATAAAAATGTACACTCATTATACAATGGTAAAACAGAAACAAAAAGAAGAAATAAATTATAGAAAAATAGCATATGTCGGTAGTACAAGTTTGAAAATTGCAAACCAATTAAAATCAAAAAATATTGTTTCCGCATTTTATAACAAAAACAAACTAAAAAATTCAATAGTAAACAATAAAATAACTAATAAAAATATTCTCAACCAATCGGGTATATATATATATAGATAGATAGATAGATAGATAGAAGAAGATGAAACAAGTTATGCCGTGTCTTAAATATATCATTCATATTTTTGCATAAGTGATTCAAAATTGACTTTATTTATAAACTCCATTTAAATAATATGGAGATTCAAACAATTGTTTCACCGAGAGAAACATTTTTAATATTTTGCAGTAAATATCCAACATTACTTTTGTTTGCCATTGCTTTTTGATACTGCTAGTGGCACCTCTTAGTTATTTAGCGTATTAAAATAGAATATTTGGACAAAGTTTCTAATTGGTTTATAACGTACTCACTAGATGTCTATACATACATTATTATCTACTATCGAACACCACAGATATGAGTGAAGATCTAATTTTTCAGGATTGATATAGTTATATTTTATTTCCTTATAAATTAATACTAATACTAATATAAATTAAAAATACTAATTTAGTTTTTTATATTTTATTCAAAATACATTTATAGAAATACAAATACAAAATAATTTGAAACAGAAATGAAAAAATCTTTAAAATAGTAATTTGTACAAATTAAATATACAATTTAATACTGCAAAAAACTATTAATGTATAACTTTTATTCTAAAGCGAAACAAAAACTGATTTTAAAATATGTATTATCGAAATTTTAAAACTGTTATTAATTTTTATTATTATATATATAAAAATAATACAAATATAATTATTACATTTAAAAATTATAAACATTTAAATTATCACATAAATTTGAAAGTACTTTTTTCTTCACCAAATTATGAATTTATTAAATCAAATGTGATAATTTTATATTTCTAGCATACAGAAATTTAAGTTGAAACAAAAATATTTGGTAACACGTAAAAATTAAAATCAGTCTAAAACTATAAAGTACATTATATTATATTAAACAATATTCATGTATTATTAAATTTGTTGGTGTTTAAGATTAAAAAATACTTACAGAAATATTTTATATATTTTTGCAGTATAATATAGTGCTCGCAAGTTAAGAAAAGACAATAAATAGTCTATAAAAAGAATGCCTATTTAATTTTTAAACTATCCAATCTACCTTAATAAAGTAAGTCGGTTTATTATTATTATTATTATTATTATTATTATTATTATTATTATATCAGCCATCAGCATTATCATGAGATAGTGTAGAGTTCTGTAATTAAATCATTTTTAGTTCCAATTTAGGATTGGAAGGTAAATATTTATTATTAATAAATATAAAATATTTTTTCTCATGTAATTATCTTACGAAAAACAAAATCAAAAATCTCAAAATGAATACTTAAAAAAATCTACTAGCATATTTCGAAATAGATTCAATTTAAAATTGAAATTTTATTTTTTAATTTCAAATACAATTATCATTTTAAATAGAAACTGCAGAATTTTAAAAACATCTACAATTAGGTAAAAATTTGATTCATCAACAGCCGATTATATGACCACTAAGAATCAAGATGAGATAAAAAAGAAAATTTTTAAATTTATTTCTGTGAAATAAGCAGATGTTACACTTATAAAATACAATCAATTTTTTCAATTATCATTTAATCTTTGGATTGTTTTTAAAGCAAAAAGTTTTATGTTAATATATTTTGTTTTTAATCTTGAGTTAATTGTCAATAAATCAGTTGTACTAATGTTTTTAATATTGCATGTTATCGTTTTGTTTTTTTAATTTGCGAGTACTACTACATAACAAATTTGACAAGCTTACACAGAAACAAGTTACAAACATTGGCAAGATATTAAGAGGTAATTAATTAAATTACATTAAAAGTCACTGAACAATTATAAATGATATTTGACTAGTAACAATAATTAAACTTGGTACAATTTTTGTACCATATTCTTTTCGTCTAAATCTACATTTGGTAAAAAAATACAAGTCATTCTTTTCTTTAACAGTATAGTCGAAAATATCTCTACAAATTTACGTATTGTATTCATGTAGAAAGCACTAATTCTAACTTAACAATTAAAATAAATAAACTTAACAATAATTCTTCGTTATTTACGTAAATGTCGAATAATAAATATGGTTTATTTGTAAATGTAATATTCGTTTTTGATGCACTTATACCTAATAATGATTGTCGTAGAATAGTAAAATAATGATGTTTGTATTTGATTTTTCCTCGTTTGTTTATCAATTAGCAACTGGTCTCAAGTGGTACAGATCTGGTTGTATTGCTGACGCTGTGATTGGTAACAGATTCACCATATGATGGTAAACCGTGCGAACTCGAAGAATGGTGATTGCCATTTCCTGTAATATCGGCTGCCAAACTCTGACGTTTGCACCATAGACGTTTTATTGCTGTCCATACCTAAAACATTTTTTTCATTTCAATTAGCTAAAAAATACAAATTTGTAGAAGCAAAAATTCATATATTTTCATATGAACATTTTACGTAAAAAATATATGATGTTTCAAATAAATTATACACTAAAAAGAATAAATGGTACAATCAACTACAATCGTCTTTCTTAATTGGAAAGGATTAAAAGGATAAAGTGTTCATCGACACCGAAGCTGAGTAAAATACTTTTAAAAAGTATTTATATACTTAATACTTTGAATAAAAGTATTTAAATACTATTTGATAAGTATTTAAATATTTTTTATAAATATTAAATACAAATACTTTTATTAAATTATATCTATATTATATAAAATTATTATTGATAAATTTCAATAATAATTCATTATTAAACTTTTTGTTAAATATAACAATTCATTAAAATAATTGTTATATAAAATTGTTGCCCGTTTGAGTATATACAATGCAGTTTTGGTGCCTACGTTGATGTATGCTAGTGAATGTTGGGTTTAATTGCAAAAGCATAAATGGAAAATGACTGCTGTGGAAATGAGATTTTTACGTGGGGTATGTGGTGTAAATAGAAGAGATCGGGTACGAAATAGATTAGTGTATGATGAGTGTGAAATTGAAAAAAAATGTTGTAGCAAAAGTTGGTGTTAGTCAGTTAAGATGGTTCGGACATGTTGAGCGAATGTCTAATGAACGTCTGGTTAAAAAGATTTATTTGAATGATTTTGATGGTATACGTTTGCTTGGACGTCCGATGAGTAGTTGGAGTGGTATGATTGAGAGTGTTTTGCGCGAGCGAAAGTTTCCAAGTAGTAGGAATAAAAGAGCATGTATGAGAGAAATTATGAATGTGGATGAAGCGAAAGTTGCTTGTTTGGATAGGAATGTTTGGAGGCGACTGATTTCGGAATGATGAAAAGAGTTTCTGCCACACCCTTTTGGGTACATGGCGTGATTGTGTATGTATGTATGTATGTTAAATGATAAATTTTAAAAAAGCTATCAAAGATTGCATAAAATCTTAGAATTTGTAATTTAATAATCTGTTTTATTTAATAAAAGGTTTATAAATACTAAGGTTAGTAACTAAGTTATACAAAATTAAATGAATATTATAAAATCATATGAAAAAATCCTGTCGTTTGAATAATTTTTTATCAAACAACTATACTTTAGTCAAATGTAGAAATGAATTTTACATACCAGTTAATCTATAATGTAATAATGTAATGCACATACTTATTGAATTTATATATTTTTAAAGATAAATGTATGTTAACGAAATTATACATATAAATTGCATAAAATAAACGACTGCTCCCTGTCGATATTATACATATGTACTGTGGAACAATTTTATATCCGTGTAATAACCCTGAATGGCATAAGTTGCAGTTGCTTCAAAATAGGGCTATGCGTGTTATATTAAAATGCAATAAATAGGAACCAATTAAGAACATATTGTATAAATTCTGTTGGTTAGACATAAATGATTTATTAACAATGAATGCAATGGATATTCGTATTTAAAATTATTACCTAATTATCGAAAAAGTAAATGAAAATTATATATTGATATTCAATCATAATACTAGAAATGCAAGTAATTTCTATATTGAAAAAACGAATCAAAGTAACACTGCAAATTTTTCACAAAAGATTACAAGATTATTATCAACTACATTATTTGAATAAAATTAGTTAAGTTATACTGTGCCACATATATTTATTTTATAATGAAAAATTTTTTATGGTTTGATTTTTTTTTAGCTTACAGCTATTAATGATTTTATTATTATTATTATTATTTTACACCATATATTACATTATTTTTCTCAGTGAATGAATATTTCAACATTTTTTAAAAAATTCTTTGTAAAAATTACATAAATTATATAAATATAAATCAGTGGCCAATCGTCATATTTCAATTAAAGGAAGCATTATTAATTTTTTCATCAACGAATAATTAAATTATTAATTAATAAATATTTATTTCAATTTTAATAAATATTTATGATTACAATAATTTGTAATATTACTTTAACAAAAATTCAAATTCTTTTAACAAATAAAGTTAAGAAATTTATTATACAGCAAAACCACAAAAAAATTGTGCATTCCTAGCTGCTTCCATAAACGTTTTGTTTCTTATGTAAACAATATTAAAAAGTAATCTGACTAAATTTTTGTAAATGTTTTAAATTGGAAAACTGTTACATTCGTTGTTATTATATAATATTTTATTTACATGTTTACAAATATTTTGCAATGAAATAAAAATAAATTTTGATAAATGCGACTGTCTCTTGACAAAAACAAAATTAAATAAAACAATAAAATTATTTAAAAATTCCAAGTAACTATATTAAAATACATATTTAAAATATTACACTGATTTTCTTGTTATATAAAAAAAATGTTACTTAATTTTTCTCAGTAATATTTAACAATATTAAACAAGTAAATTGTTTGTCACTAGAATTATTATAAAATTTGTTAGAATAAAAATATAATTGTTTAGACTTTAAATAGATAAACACTTGTACATTGTCGTCATAGCCTTAATTAATTCATTGCAAAATTTTATACCATTTCATGATAACAAAGTCAAAATAAAAAAATCCTGCTACTAAAAACATAAATTTGTTTTCATATTTTTGTAACAAAACATCATAAATGCAGCTGACTAGCAATTTTAAATTCCAATTAATTTTTCTTTCAACTTACCGCCCAATCGTAAAAAATTCGTACAAAAAATTGAATTTCATATGGTATCAATTTTTCAAACAAAAACTTAGAGATTTCAAAAGTCACAAAACGTACGTTGTTATACGTATAAATAATATTTCAAACATATTCAAATTTAAATTATTAAAACAAATTGACAAATAGATTGATCTTTGTCAGCAAAACCAGTTCCATTTCGGTAACGGTTCCTGAAAGTTTGGTTTACCACATCAACCGTCTATAATCGGTTGTTTGCGTGGTTTTTTTTTTTTTTTAAACCAGAATTTAAATTTGATATTTAAACATACATTTTATGAGATTATAAGTGGTTATAGAGATTAAAATATTTTTTAGTAAAATGAAATAATGTATAATCATATCAAAATCAATATTAGTTCAAATTATAATATTATATAAAGACTATTAAAACGAGGCCGATATTTGTACCTGATTGTTTTAATTTTTTATACTATTATTTTTATGTTACTATAAATTTCTTTTATTTCATTTTGTACCTACTAGTTTACTTGTATTTTAAAACTAAATCTAGTACATTGAACTTTACAAATTGTTATGGTATATTTTACTTATTGTAGGAAATGCATTTCTAAAAAGGTTATCTATTATGTTTTGCTATACTAATTGTTTATGATTTTGAGGTGTAGAGAACGTTGTATAAAAGATTCATGGAGTTACGTTGTTATTAAGTATCATTCAGACTGCGGTTGTAGTTTTTGTTATTGCCGTAGTAATAGTTGTAAGCATACTTGACCATTCACACTGGCTTGTGATGCTAGTGAAATTTTTACATACGCATGCGTACTGCAATGACACATTTGACACAAAATAAATAAATAAAATAATTAAATAATCAATAATAATATAATAATAATAATATTAATAATAATTAAACATTATTTGATTAATTTTGCTTTCTAAAGTCGCCATTTTAATATATTTTATGAATTTGACGTTTGTTTGACATTTGTTTGACGTTTCTAAATAAAAAATAGTGCTATCTCTTTTCACTCCAACTCTGATTGGCCAATTCTTACAACTATGTAAAATTTTAACTAGAATGTTTGGCCTGTTCAAATGTTTGGCTGCTTACAACTACTGCTATGTCTTATAACAATAACCACGCATGCGCATTGTATTCCCATAAGCTTACATGTATTTTCTTATGCTTATAACTACGACTATAACTACTGCAATAACTAAAACGGCAGTCTGAATGGGGCTTTAGAGTTTTATATCATTATTATTATTTGCGCACAAAAGTGCAATTAAACTGACGATCCGCCAATAACCATCTATTCAAAATCTTGCAATAAAATTGTGAACAAAATACAGACGAACATTGAATATTTGAGATATATAAATGAAATGTATGATTTTACTATCAAATGGATAAATAAACTAAATGTGACTTTTATTCAAATCATTTTTTATGTACTCTTATGTTTACAGTTCAGCGACTTTTAAAGATCGCTAGGTTTTCAAAATTTAATTATTTATTTGCATAACCTAGTCTGGATCCTAAAATCATGGAATAAATTTAGTTTTTTAAATTTTACAATCGTTAAAGGTTTGTTTAATTAATTTGATTTTTAACTGTAAATTTCGCCGCGTTACAATATTTATTAATATTTCTTAAAGTTATTTAAAAATGTAATAGAAAACCACATATTAGATTAGACAATTTTCTATGTTATTATACAAATTATAGATTTACATATAAATAGATTTATATTTATAATTTAACCACACTTAACCATGCCAGAATTACAGTTTGATTTCGGGATACATGCTTAATGAAAGCCTATATACATAATAAAATTAAAATAAAAGAAATTACAAACCTGTGGTTGACAAGCAACAACAATGAAAATGAAGACACCTTGTAAAGCATTAATCAAGTCAGTAATATACCAAAGTGCTTGGGGTCCACCAACAGCCTAGGATAAAACATCTGCAATCCATGTTACGCCCATTACGACTACTAGTTTCATACAAACTCGTCCTAATGCGGCTCTGCAAAAATAATTTTCTAGTCAAAAAGTGGTTGTGTTTTGAATATACATTATTGACTGTTTACACCAACATACATATAAGTTTTTTTAATTTTTAAGGAAAACAAATATTTCGTAATATTCACAGAAAATTGTACCAGTTTGACTTATAGAGATGAAACAACAATTTATAATTATTTATATTTCTTTGATGACTGGTAAGAAAGACTTAAGTCAAAGTTTCTTTTAACTTACAACTATAAAATTGTTTTAATTTTCTTTTTTTGCTCGTTCTACATAAAAAATTAAGGCAGACTCCCACAAAAATAAAGTTGACTTTAAGTTGTCAAAAAACCATTGTTTCATGCACATCATTATTAATTAGAAAATAGAAAAATACCATTTTATTGAAAACTATTATAATTGTGCCATTAGAAGTTTAAATTGGATGTTTATTTGTTGAGTTAAAGTCGACTTTCGTTAAAGTGTTTATTATAAAATCTTAATAAAACTTAATTGGTAGAATAACAATTCTAAACAACAAGAAATATTTATTAAAAAAATAATTGAAAGTAATATTTTTCTAACAAATTGTTATATTTTTCCAAAAATATTGTTATGAATAAACTTATACAAGTAAACAATTCAATAATCCGTCATATAGGCAACTAGTTACACACATTTGTATATGATATTACATATATTAATTTTAAAAATTTTACTGAATTAATTTAGATTAAATTTTATGAAAATAACATTATTATTAAATAATAACACATACACGTGTTTTATGTTATAAATTTGGGGACTTTTTCACATCAAACATTTATAATCATATTAATCAATATTCAAGGTTACTGACAATTTAATTATTTAATATACATTAATTATTTATTGAGTAAATTGAAACAAATTTAAGTATAACACAAGTACATTTTATACCACAATTACACTAACTCTGTGGAAGTCATGGTTTATTATATAAATCTAATTTACTTATGTTTATGTCAGCATTTGACTTATATAATTATTATGCTACGTGAAATAATTGTAAAATGACAGTGATAATCGTAAAATGTTTCAAGTATTTATTATTTTATAAATCTAAACTAGAAAAAGTATGTATACATAAACACCAGACATTTTTTACAGATTATAGAACTGAAAATTTTTAAAATGTTACTTTTAACGTTACTAAAGATTTTGGAATAAAATTTTCTACCAAGAGTTTCTATGTATTCCATGTTTCAATGATAAGACTTTTACATGTAGTTTTCAATATCATTTAAATACTGAAAGATGATTTACAGTATATTAATGAGTTCCGAATGTACAGTAGAATATATATATATATATATATATATATATATATATATATATACAAACTCTACAAACTCAGATATTATAACAACACAACAATAACTTTATTTAAATTATTATTACAAATAACTGTTATTACTGCCCCTGAACATATTAAATTGCAATATGAAGATGATATAAATAAATATCGATAGCTAGGATTGTATTTCATTCGAGTTTTATTTAACGTAAGTCCAAAAAATAACTTTTCGAAAATAAAAAAAAAATAATTTATTTTTTGAACAAACTTTAGAGCCATAAAAAATTATGTCGAAAAGTCTTAATAAAATTGGATTTGCAAACAACCGTTTCAAGTTTCTTGTGTTTTGTTTTAACAATAATACATTTCCTTCAAATTGACTTCACAATTATGTACTCTATAATCTATATCATCTCAAGAAGCAAGTTCTCAATCTTCTGTCTTCAATCTTCTAACAATCTTGCTCAATTCGTTGAAGCTCTTCGAGATTATTTAAGTGCCGTGTACACTAAACTTTTAAAGTAACCACAACACCACAAGCAAAAACATCTAATCATTTAAATATCAAGACAAGAAATCTGAGATGTCATAAAATGGATTTTCCTCATATATTTATTTTTGAAATGGTTCGTTTACGGATCAATGTTTATTAAGACTTTTCAACTTAATTTTGTACTGTATGCTCCTAAAGTTTGTCACCGTTTTTTTAACACTATGCATTTGAAAGAAAAAGAGAAAAAATAAATAAGAAAGCGATATATTTCGATAAACTCCGAATATATTATTATTATTTTACTGACAAAATTTCATTTTAAGTTATAATTCTAGAATTATTTGTTTCTATACTTAAATTACATTATATAATTATATTGTTTTCACATATATTTTTATCTAACTGATGACAGATGTAACAACTATAACTTCAAATGTCTGCTAATAGGTTAATAAGCACATGTGTATAATAAATCTAGTATGAATTGAATGGACAAATATAGTAACCTGTATATTTCTATTCCAGAAACTCGGATAGAAATTGAATAAAACTCGTATGAAAATTTCTTATTTATTTTTTATTGGTTGGATTAGATGGTATAGCAAATAAATTTAAAAAAAAAAGGATTTAAAATTTAGGCGAAAAAATGTCATGTAATATAAATTTAACTGTTAAACAAAGAAACTATGTTAACAAAAATGTAAATGTCAAAAGCAATAAATTTGAAAAAATTTCGTGAGAAAAATACTAGTTTTTATTATGATGTACCATGTACTGTAAAATTGAAAAAATAATATTTTCCAATTTGTAAGTTTAAAAGATTAAATTTTGATTGTAAATGTTCGTAACAAAATTAATTGTGTTTAAAATTTAGGTACATTTAAAATTAAATGTTGACATATCACACAATGTTCTCGAACGAATTACAATTTAAAGCATAAAATTCTCATTTTTTTTCGAATTTGCACGAAAATAAGTAAGTATTTATTTATTTTTCTTCGCATGGCAATAAAAATTAAAGCTATATTACGTTTTAAAGATGCATTATAAATTATATTGTTGATAAATTGAGTATTAAAATACTTAATAAATAGTTATTGATAACATTGACATAAAACCAATACGATCTATTGACTTCTGACCCTAAACAGCTGCACCATTTTCTGATTTTTCTTTACGTTTACAAAATCGAAATGCAAAATTTTCGATAAAATTGAATTAATTAAAAGCACCGACCCGACACAGTGAAATCAAATGTTTCCGATTTCATTAAAAAATATTAATTAATTAAACGATTTGAAATACACACATCACACATCTGGGTCAGTGGAATATGAAATATACGAGTATTTATAAGATATGCGTTATACTTATTTTCTAATTAATTAAATGAACACATGCTAATCAAACAGATTATGATTTTGAAATAATCTATTCATGTAAACAAAACAGGTACTTAATTGCTGTTGCTCGATTTATCCTCATTCAATAGAAAAAATATATTTTTATAAAGTTTTCTCTAGAAATATTTTCTTTCATATACTGCTATATTAAGGTAGTGTTAAAAAAATAATTATTAAATATTAGTGGCCCATATTCACAAGCCCTTTCAGATAAATAGTAAATGATAGTAATTATATGTACGTGGATTGTTCGATAGGTATTGTGACGTGGCAATCCTAATGTTGCTATATGTAATTTGACGTTTTTTCCGTAAAATTTACCATTTTTTATGGTTATCGTACTCCGAACATTTTGTCACATTCGCATTTTTTATTATGTTTTGTTAGCCTCAAAAATTTTACCTTGGTCAAAAATTAATTTAATAAATTAATTTTTAGTACTGTTTTTCTTGGAAAGTTCGCAACACTGAATTGTAGTAAAATTTAATAATTTACGTGGGCACTAAGAGATTCTTTCATAAAAATTAGGTTAATTTTTAAAATCTTTAGTAATTTGTTTCTTGGACAGTTTGCAACACTGTAAAATTATATAATTTATGTGGACACTAGGAGTGTGAAAATTTGACTAAAATCTGATGAAAAATAATGAAATTTTTAAAACTTTGGTACTTTTTTTCTCGGAAAGTATTTTACTAAAAGTATATATTTTTTAAAACTTTAATAATTTTTTCTCGGAAATTTGACAACACTGACAACACATATACACTAGAATTATAGGAGTATAATTTACGTGGGCACTAGCAGAATTTTTTAAGAAAATTTGATTAAAATTGGATAAATAATGTAGCCATAATGTATTTTTTAAAACGTTAGTATTTTTTTTTTGAAAAGTTGGCAACCCAGTATAGTAGTAAAATTATATAATTTTTGTGGGCACTAGAAGAAATTTTTGTGAAAATTTGGTTAATCACAGATAACTAATGTAGCCATAATACATTTTTTAAAACTTTAGTAATTTTTTACTCGGAAAGTTGGCAACACTGACAAAACTAAATCCACATGCCCATTGTGGGCGCTAACTGAAACTACCCTAAAAAATTGATGCAAAGCGGATGAACTGTCTAGGGGAGTTACAATCACAAAATTTGGATGACCCAGAGAGCGAACGACGCACATCCATTTACCCTCATAAGCTAAATTCAGATTCATCATCTAATCTAGAGACTATACTATATGAAGGGTTTATGTATATATTTTTTTAATTTTTGAAAATGTTGCAGACACTGTATCAATCACTATACCAGTTTTTCTTGTAATCAAATTGGTAAAAATGGCCTAGAACTGTCGCATTAGTACAATTCTAAATCAAATTCAAAAAGATTAAAAGCATATGGATGAATAGATATATAGACCACTTTGGCATTATAAGAAATAGAAATAAATTCTTTATATTTTTTCCCCAAAAATTGGAAACACTGTAAGACACTAAAATTATATAATTTTTGTGAACATTATGACAAACTAATAAAATCTTTTGTAAAAATTTGATTAATCTCGGATAAATATTAAAGCCAGCAGTAAATTCTAAAATGTTTTTTCTCAGAAAGTTGACAATACTGTACATTAGTAAAATTATATAATTTATGTGAGCACTAGAAGAATCTTTTGTAAAATTTTATTAAAATCAAATGAATAATACAGCAATAATATTATTATCTTCAAGATCTGTATTTAACTTTGTTTTGATTTTATAATATAGCTGTTCTATCTGAATTTCTTTAATTTATTATTTAAAATACCGAAAAGCATTTCAAACAAAATTTCTTACTTTTTAAGTTCTATAATAATATATTGCAATAATATGCGGAGTGTTCACTTAAAATACCGTAAGCACCATATTTTATTAGAAATAAAAATTAAAATAGAAACATAAAATTGCTGCTAAAAGTACACGACGTTATATGGTAGTTCAGTGCGCGCTGAGTTTATGATAGATACAAGATATCTATTAAAAATAGTATATTATGTAACGAAGAGTAGAAAGTGATGAATATTGTGTTGAGCCCAGATAAAGCTGAGGCCAAGCAATCGGACGAAACACAAAAAAGAGCCGAACATATACGATTTTTTCTTCAAGCGTTCCAAATGAAACTAAACTAAAAATACATGCCAAGTAACCTTAACCAGTTACTAACAGTTGTAGAATAGTATGTATATGATGGATATATTATTTATATTTGTTACGTGATTTGTGAGAATTAATCTTTCTTTGGTCGAATATACAGTTTCTGACCAGCCTGGACGGTTCATATTGCCCAGTTCTTGCACCTCTTCACACATTTTCAATAATCGAATAATCAAATTCAAGCGAAAATAAACAATGCAATTGTCAATTAACTTAACTTGATTTAATCATTTTTAATGTCACATTAAATACACTTGACCGTGTTTCTTTGGTCGAATATGCAGTTTCTGACCACTTTGGATGGCGCACATTGTATTTCATGCATTTATTCCCATATATTCAATAATTAAATTAAAATTCAAACAAAAATAAACAATGTAACTGCCAATTAACTTAATTTAACTTGACGTAATATTGTTTTCAGTATAGCCGCCGAAGATGTCAGAGTAAATACAGTTGACTTCGTAGTTATGTTTGGTGCTGCCAGCAGTGATGTATGTATATATAGTAACTAAGTGCTGTACAATAATGTCATTATTGTACTAGTAACATAATAACCTCTTTCTACGTAGACAATATGGTAATATAATTTTAATATTTATTAATGATACGCTTGAAGAAAAATAATATTTTTATTTATCAGAAATATTTTTTAATTCTCTTAAATTTCGTTGACAGTTTTCTAACTTCAACTTTAAATAGATATGCTTATAAAATAATTATACTTTTTATACAATAGTGTGCTATGCTTTTATGGTTTAACCGAAAATACATTTTTCAGTACTAAGATTTTTTTTTAATAAATAATTTTTTATTGCTGTCTTGGTTGCCATAAAATTTAATATTTTAAGATGATTAACAAAATTTATTTCTCATCTTTTTTTCAATATCTGATCTTTTATCGGTAACTTAAGATAATTAGGAATATTGGACAGCTTTTAAATCACGTTTTTGATTTTGAAAAACTAGTATATTTTGTAAAAAAATATAGGATCAATAATTACAAAATAACAAAAAATGAATTTGATTTGGTAAATGTAAAATTTTAAAACTAGATTCAGATCAATATATATTTGTCTATTTATTTTGATAATTAACTAATTTGTTATGATTTTTTTCCTAATACAACCTGTAAAAAATACAAAATATTATAAGTATTAATTAATTTTTCGTTGCAATCATTCTGAGAGTGTCAAATATGTAATATGTCATTTATTTTCTAAAAACATATCAATATATAATGTTAAATTAAAAAAAAAATCTTTTGTTCATATTAAAATAGTTAACAAAACTGCCAATTAATTCAAATATTTCGACATTTTTTTTTAAATCAAAGGTTATTAAATTTTTGCAATTTAAATTTTCATGTTATTTATTATTATTTCTATAAAAAAAAATCAAAATAAAAACATAAAAATGTCAATAAAAATAATTAAATACATGATTACATAAGTTATTAAAATAAAACAAATATTAAAATTCCTTATTTATCCTTGAGCCAATGAAATGTAGAGTTGAAAATATTTTATTATCGTAAATAAAATAATACACACCAAGGCTGGTATTTCAGTGGCACAAACGAGAAACAGACTTCAGATCTAAATATTTCAATGACAGTTTTTAAGCAATAAATAATTGAAAAAAAAATTGCTAAATATCTAGACATAATTATGTACTGATATTTATTATTTTAATAATGAACTAAAATTATATTTACGTAAATTTGAGCTAAATTTAATTTAATTTTGATAATTTAAATTATTACAAAAATATTTTTCAATAAAATACTAGAGTTTTTAAGTTTACGCAAATTATATTGTATTTCATTTATATCGCTAAATTAAATAATCATTCTGAATTTTTAATATTTTGAATAATTTTTAATTCATTATAATTTTAAATAGTAAATAAACACTTTGTTTAAATTCTGCAATTTTTTTTCAGATTGTTAAAAAATCCATAGTAATGTAAAAGTAAAACAACAACAAAAATAATATAAGTAATGCTTAAATATGTATTATCATAAGACATTATTTACATCTATGTGTATATACCTTGACAAACCCTATGAATTCCCTAAGTATCTGAAATTTGAAAAAAAATAAAATCTTGACAACTAAATTATAATATAATTAATTATTTACTGATTGCAACATCAGTTAGGAAACGTTATTAATTTATTTATTAACAAAATTAATTTATTTTTTACAATATGTGATACTGTGTTTCTTTATTCTACTCCTTTATATAAAACTTATCTTTTGATAAGTTAATTTTTTATGATCCATATACTTTTGGAACATACTGTATAATGTAGTAAATATACGTTACATAATAAATACATAAGTATAACAAATTCTATCACTACATAAAAACAATAAAAATGGTTCATTTCTTTTACTTTTAAGCACTTTTTGTGAAAAATATTTTTGATATTTGCTTCCAACTGCTCTCTGTATGTGTATAAATATAGTGTATAAACGCTTATAAATTCGAAGAATTTACTTTCTATAATATTGATAAATTTATTGTCGTTAAAAAATACACAGAATTTTATCACCATATTAGCAAGTTACCTATACCAGCAACAAATTATTAATCATTATTGTAGTAGAATACTAGCTTAAATTATCATGTGTAAATATATTTGATAAAAATACAGAAGCAAAAACTCAGTTTAAAGTAAATAGAATGGAGTATTTTTTTAAAGTTAGGTTAGATTAAAGCTACATTTATTTTCAAACATAATTAATTCATCGAAGAACAAGACATCGAATATGGAATGAGTTGCGTTGTATTATCGTAACAACAAATACTAATAAATCTAAACGATAAAGACTACATGCATCCCTTTTAGAAAAGGCTATTGTCTACGCCACTGATATAGTCGTTAACACTCGCAGGCATAGCCCCTGCTTAGCGCGGGAAAAATAACTAAAACCGGTTTTTGTCGCTCATTTTTACTATTTAAAACAACGTGAACTAAACCGTATATCTCCACTCCAAACCAAGCTAACGTAAAAGTTAAAAGCAAGTTGGCTAAAGGTATATTCAGAATAGACAGAGATCAAGAAAATATAATATCGTAGTGTATAGGTATGTCAGAATGTAACAAATAACCTTGTGGTCTCTTGTGTTATGTTCGTTTAGAATTGAGTAGAATTCAGATTTATCGAAACCTTACAAATACATACATTTTCATAATGAATAATAAATAAATAATAAAATTAAATGATATATTTGACAGTAATTAACTTATATCTGAACTATAAAATCGACAAAAAATACAAGGTGTCTTCGTACTTATTTAATGAAACGATTATGAGACGCAATTCACGGAAACACCGTATTCATATTTATGGGATATTAATTAATATATTACACAAAATTACTTTAAGAAATTACAAAATATCACAAATATTACAAGAAATGTACAATAATCACACATAATATTGGTATTAGATTAGTGCCAAACTATAAATATCTTAAAAAGTTGTAATTTCTACCATTAATTGAACAAACAGATTTAAAAAGGATGACAATTATATTTTAAAGTGGACGAGAGAACTCTTATTCAAAAAAGAGGACAGACAAGTGACAACCCTAGTGTAGATTTATTTGGAATTCACAGAAGACGCGTTTTCTTCGGTTTCTTCTTTTATCATTGCCATTTCTTTTTTACGTTTGCCTTTTGTTTTTTAACATTGATGTTTTTTGTACAACTGCCTTTTATTTTGTATATTGTCATTTGTTGTTTATTTTTATTACGATCTTTTTTTTTTCTATAATTACCGTTTACTTTTTATTATTGTCATTTGTTTTGTTTTTTCAGGTTGTGATTTATTTAAGCTACCATTAAACCATTATGGAGTTTGCTTCTTTATAAACCTACATCTGGTTCCAGGAAATTTTAATTCTACCATGTGTTCGTTCAGAGTAAAACTCTTGATCCATAAACGTAAACTTTAAGTCTAGCGTTAAATAATTTCTTTTTCGTTGTTAACAATAACGACGTTATAGTATATGACAGTCGCTCGTAAATTGTGATCCTGATAGTTTCTGAACTGGACCAGAAAATTATAATACCGTGCTCTAGAAAATACTGCTTTACAAG
Organism: Clivina fossor; assembly: GCA_963966155.1. NCBI lineage: Eukaryota > Metazoa > Arthropoda > Insecta > Coleoptera > Carabidae > Clivina > Clivina fossor. The sequence goes on from OZ014550.1 coordinate 33,402,485, forward strand.
ATAGAAAAGATGACGTTACGATACGAGATTTATATTTTTTTCTTTCTTTTTTCGAAATTAAAAATCATCCACATCAATTAATTTATCAATGCACAAATCTTGATAGACCGGTCGATCGTGAAGCCAATTTTGGTCGATCGCTTAATAAATGATTTAAAAAATAAAAATAATTTTGAACATATATTTTGCTTATCTAAATGCCATAGCTCACGGGAGTGCACCTCGTACTGAAACACAATGTATGAACATAGTATGTATTTCACACCTCCCGCTCCCCTCTTAGACTACGCCTATGACAACAAGTCGATCGCGACACATTTTTAAAATAAAAAGTAGATCTTATGTACACAAAGAAAAACAAAATTCTTTTAACAAAATGCTTCTTGTTTCGTTTAAATCATTTGTACCTTATTTTGTACTTTTGTAAAAATTAACAATAATTATTTTTTCATTATGCTTTAACGACTGGTTAAAACACTTTATTTAACTAAAGTCAATTTTTAACGGATAAAAAAACATCGTTTACTTAGCAACAAAAATAATTATGCTATAGATGTTTGAAAAGTAGACGAAAATATCGTTTTATTGACAGCAATAATAATTATGCACGTAGAATTCAATTCGATGCTTTTTTGCCAGTTCAAAGTCGACTCTAGTTAACGTGTTTATTTAGCCGTAAGACTTAAAAATGTAAGGCTATTACAATTATCAAATATCATTTAATAAAAAAAAAAATTGGTAATCATTTTTATTTTCTACAAGTATATCAATTTTTTTTAATTCGTAGATTTTTTTTAATCAAAAAGAGAAGTAAAACAATAGTATTAACTTGTAATTTTTTGTTGTAAGTGTTTTGTTAAAAACTTTCTAAAACTGAACAAGAAAATGACTGTTTTCGTAAAAATGCAAGCAAACAGGATATGTCTATTTTCTTAAGATGAGACAATTTCGAAAGTCGTATAAGATATTTTTAGTAAACAATGTTTTTGTACAATAGTAAAAAAATAAAAAGTGAGGAGTTTGCGGCTGACTCATACAAATTAAGAGAGAAAACATTTTATATTTCATCAATAGTTACCAAAATTTATATACCTTTAATATAATTTCAATAAGTTTGGTTTCACCTAATTTTAAAAATCAAACATTTTATAACAAAAAGATCTGTAAAATTTATATACAAAATATGTATTGAAAATAAACTTTTTTTTTTAATAATACGCGATATGCAAAAGATCATACAAACTGATCTGAATCTGGAATATACTTTGATATTTGAACAAACTTTATTATTATTTCGATTATTATATAAAATATAAAAATAATTATTATTTTAAAATTTACATAGAAGCGGACGTTTCTTTAGGTTAAAAATATTACAGCCTTAGGCCACAGAGAAATTTCGGCCCTTCGATAAAAGCAAGTAAATTTTAACAATAATAAGTTTTATGTTGTAAATACGTTTTCTCAAAGTCAAAACTTTTTCGCACCCGAAAATGTAGATTCACCACATTTTATTAAAATCCTGAGAGGCGCTTGCAAAACAAAATTTACAAACACAGATGAGTACATAAATAAGAATTGCTCGTTTATAGTATAAGATAATAACTTATTAAATTTTATCCTCTATTTAATTTAAAAGATAGAAATAAAATTAAATAACAATTTCTTTTCGACAAATAAATCTAAAATGAAAATAATATGATTTCCGATAAGTGATTGCACTGCTCTATATAATATAAAATTAATACTAAAAGTTAACTGTTATTTACTATAAAATTCGATAACCCAATTACCGAAATAATGTAGTTAAAATCTAAAATAAAAAAATTAGAACGAAGAAGCATTAAAATAAAAGATAAAAATAACATTAACTATTATATACCGTTTAAAAACATTTATATAACAAGAATAATTAAAATCATTTAGATAATAAAATACACTTTTAAGAAATTGAAGACGAAATATTGAGAAAAAAAAATGTGCTGCGCCAGATTAAAAAAACATATGTATATATATATATATATATATAATTAAGAATAACTACCGTGAATATAAGTTGAGAAAATTTATATAACGGGATACGGTATATGATTGACTAGGTTATTAAAATGCTAGCATTTAATATCTATCAATTTATTACAAATCCTATATTTCGCCACACATTTGTGGCTTCTTCAGGGAAGCACTGAAATAATTTTTTAGAAAAACAAAAAAATTATTACAATCGTTAAAACCAAAACAATACAGTTTAAATTAACATAGTATGTAAAAACTTACAAGTATGACCAGATATTTAATTGCTGTTGTAGTAAATGAATATTTTTAAAAATGGTATGCTTTTTTCTGTTTTCATTCTCATTCAATGTAAAACTCTTTTTTGTAATCCAAGTTAACACAAAACGAACAAATTAAAAAAATTTTTAAAATTATACACAGATAATTAACACTTATACAAGTCAATTTTTAAAATAATAAATAGAATAAATATAATAAATAGTTAAAAAACAATATAATAGTTATAAATTAAAAACAAATGTAATTTTATACGTTATACAAACAAAAAAACTGAAAAATATAAATAAATTTTACTGTTTTTTCAAAAACCAATTAAAATTCAAAATTAACAAACAAGTCGAATCCTAAAAAACAAGAAGAAAAAATTGATTCATAATTGAAATTAAAAGTGTGCGCATGTCAAAACAAAAAAAAAAATTTTTTTAAAAATTAAGTTGATAAAAACAATTATAAAATTTTGGCGCTGCTATGAAGTTGAACAGGTTACTAAGAAGAAAACGTTTTTATCGACCGTATTGACGATTGATCAATGTTCATTATGTTGGCATATACGGAGATAGAGTTTCTGATATCAGATTTGTTATTAATTACATTCTGTCTGTTTTGAGTGATATGGTATGATTCAAGCCATAAACGCTTGAAATAATTGTTCTCCACATCCAGAATGTAAGGATTGTCATAATCAGGATGGTGTGATGAATTTCTTACATGTACTGCCAAAGCACATAACTTGTTAGTCTTATTTTGATCGCTTTTGTGCTGTGTCAGTCTGTTTTTTAGGTTCTGTAATGATGTGCCAATGTAAAATTTTTCACACGAACATTTAATAGCATAGATAGTGTTAATGGTGGCTAATTTGGACGTTTTATCCTTCACTTTTGTGTACAAGTTGCTTATAGTTTTACTGTTTTTATTAACAAATCTGATATTATCATCATCTTGAAACACTGATATGATTTTGCTCGATAATTGATTGATGTTTGTCAACGAAATATATGTTATTTTGTTGTTGCTATTTTCGTTATTGTTACTGATTGTAGTTGGTTGAGTATTGTTATTGTATAGCAAGGTATTTATCAAGCTTGCAGGGTAACCATTTTCAATAAAGAGTGTTTTGGCTATTTTTAAATTTTTATCCAATAACGACGTGTGGCTAATTTTAGTGATTCTAGTTTTCATGTTCAAAATTACATTCTTTTTTGTGTTAAAACTGTGATTGGATGCATAATGGATGTAGCGCCCTGAATGCAAAGATTTTCTATACCAATCTAAAGTAATAACTTGTTCGGTAGATCTAATCAACTTCGTATCCAGAAACGGTATTGATCTTTCAATCTCTTGTTCTATAGTAAATTGTATGTTAGTATTATAATTGTTGAATACTTGTAGAATTTCATCTAGTCCTGTTTTAGGTATAGCTGTTACAATATCGTCCACAAATTTGTAGATGAACGGCAAAGTAAAGGATAGATTGGAGACACAAGCATCTAAAACCATGTCCATCACGTATTGTGCAATAATAGGACTAATTTTAGAACCCATAGCACACCCTAAAATCTGATGAAAATATTCTCCGTTGAACATGAATATATTAGATTGATAGATGAAAGTTAAAATGTCAATAAATTTTTCCAATGGTATGTTCGTGTGAAGCGTGATAACATCCCATTTATTTCTTATAGCCGTTATTGTGATTTGCAAGTCAATGTTGGTAAATAAGCTAATAACATCCAGACTGATTAGTACATAATTCTCCGGTATCTTTTTGTTTTGTACAAGATCAGCGAATTGAAACGAATCTTTGACGAAATAATCATTGTTGTGATTATATGATTGTGCTAAGATTCTTGAAACCATGTTACAAAGCGGTTCTGAAGGAGTGTTTATATTTGCTATGATCGGTCTTAGAGCCAAATCCTGTTTGTGAACTTTTGGTAGGGCATAAAATTTTGCAACAGTGCTATTATATGTTGTTAATGTCTTGGCTTCTGTATCTGTAATATATTTCTTGTCTTTTAGATCTTTGACAATTTTGTTGGCTTTGATTTGGGTGGAGTTGGTCATATCTGTTCTGACTTTTTTATAATATTTATGATCATTTAATAATGCTATGCTCATTTCGTTGTAAGTATCTCTGTTCATAGCTACTGTAACATTACCTTTATCCGATGTCGTAATTAATAATTCGGGATGTTCGTTTAGAAATTTTTTTGTTTTGTAATATAATTCATTTAAATAATTATAAGTATATTTATTATTGTTAAGATAATTAGTAATTAAATTGGTAGTTTTTGCGCGAATTACATCTGAATCCAAAGAGGTTTTTGATATGGCCAATTCTGTCTCAGCCAGCAAGTGTTTAACATTAATTTCGGATTTGTTGATGTCGATGCCAAATTTGCCACCTAAAGCCAAAAATTGTGCTATTTCATCCGGGATTTGAACGTGCGAAATATTTTTGAACCATTGTTTAGGAATTGTCATGAAGTTTTGTTTTTGTTCAAGTTTAAGTTTATTGAATTTTTTAATATTTGAATTTTTTATATTGCGAAATGTGTTATTATATGTTGCTTTTTGTCTTTTAATAAATTCCTTGAAAGTGTTAAGTTGTTCCGGATTGTTAAACATATTTATTGCATTAGTTGTTGTTGTTAATTTTGTTTCCAATTCTTGTATTACAGTGTTAGTAATTCTGATTTCCAAATTGAGTATCTGTTGTTTAATATTATTGTTAAATTTTAGAATTTTTTTAATAGTTTTCTTATCCTCTATTCTCAATAAAGTCATAATTCCCTTAATGCCGTTTGTGATGTGATTCGGAAAAATGTTGTGTTTTTTACACTGAAGTAAAAATATCCTTCTGTTACGAAATGATGCTAATTTAGTTCGAATTGTTGCCCAGGTTTTATATAATGTGCTGTATTCACTGCCATAGGTGTTGAGCAGTAAGTTGAAAAATCCCATGATTGAGTAAGTTAATTAAGAATAACTACCGTGAATATAAGTTGAGAAAATTTATATAACGGGATACGGTATATGATTGACTAGGTTATTAAAATGCTAGCATTTAATATCTATCAATTTATTACAAATCCTATATTTCGCCACACATTTGTGGCTTCTTCAGGGAAGCACTGAAATAATTTTTTAGAAAAACAAAAAAATTATTACAATCGTTAAAACCAAAACAATACAGTTTAAATTAACATAGTATGTAAAAACTTACAAGTATGACCAGATATTTAATTGCTGTTGTAGTAAATGAATATTTTTAAAAATGGTATGCTTTTTTCTGTTTTCATTCTCATTCAATGTAAAACTCTTTTTTGTAATCCAAGTTAACACAAAACGAACAAATTAAAAAAATTTTTAAAATTATACACAGATAATTAACACTTATACAAGTCAATTTTTAAAATAATAAATAGAATAAATATAATAAATAGTTAAAAAACAATATAATAGTTATAAATTAAAAACAAATGTAATTTTATACGTTATACAAACAAAAAAACTGAAAAATATAAATAAATTTTACTGTTTTTTCAAAAACCAATTAAAATTCAAAATTAACAAACAAGTCGAATCCTAAAAAACAAGAAGAAAAAATTGATTCATAATTGAAATTAAAAGTGTGCGCATGTCAAAACAAAAAAAAAAAAATTTTTTTAAAAATTAAGTTGATAAAAACAATTATAAAATTTTGGCGCTGCTATGAAGTTGAACAGGTTACTAAGAAGAAAACGTTTTTATCGACCGTATTGACGATTGATCAATGTTCATTATGTTGGCATATACGGAGATAGAGTTTCTGATATCAGATTTGTTATTAATTACATTCTGTCTGTTTTGAGTGATATGGTATGATTCAAGCCATAAACGCTTGAAATAATTGTTCTCCACATCCAGAATGTAAGGATTGTCATAATCAGGATGGTGTGATGAATTTCTTACATGTACTGCCAAAGCACATAACTTGTTAGTCTTATTTTGATCGCTTTTGTGCTGTGTCAGTCTGTTTTTTAGGTTCTGTAATGATGTGCCAATGTAAAATTTTTCACACGAACATTTAATAGCATAGATAGTGTTAATGGTGGCTAATTTGGACGTTTTATCCTTCACTTTTGTGTACAAGTTGCTTATAGTTTTACTGTTTTTATTAACAAATCTGATATTATCATCATCTTGAAACACTGATATGATTTTGCTCGATAATTGATTGATGTTTGTCAACGAAATATATGTTATTTTGTTGTTGCTATTTTCGTTATTGTTACTGATTGTAGTTGGTTGAGTATTGTTATTGTATAGCAAGGTATTTATCAAGCTTGCAGGGTAACCATTTTCAATAAAGAGTGTTTTGGCTATTTTTAAATTTTTATCCAATAACGACGTGTGGCTAATTTTAGTGATTCTAGTTTTCATGTTCAAAATTACATTCTTTTTTGTGTTAAAACTGTGATTGGATGCATAATGGATGTAGCGCCCTGAATGCAAAGATTTTCTATACCAATCTAAAGTAATAACTTGTTCGGTAGATCTAATCAACTTCGTATCCAGAAACGGTATTGATCTTTCAATCTCTTGTTCTATAGTAAATTGTATGTTAGTATTATAATTGTTGAATACTTGTAGAATTTCATCTAGTCCTGTTTTAGGTATAGCTGTTACAATATCGTCCACAAATTTGTAGATGAACGGCAAAGTAAAGGATAGATTGGAGACACAAGCATCTAAAACCATGTCCATCACGTATTGTGCAATAATAGGACTAATTTTAGAACCCATAGCACACCCTAAAATCTGATGAAAATATTCTCCGTTGAACATGAATATATTAGATTGATAGATGAAAGTTAAAATGTCAATAAATTTTTCCAATGGTATGTTCGTGTGAAGCGTGATAACATCCCATTTATTTCTTATAGCCGTTATTGTGATTTGCAAGTCAATGTTGGTAAATAAGCTAATAACATCCAGACTGATTAGTACATAATTCTCCGGTATCTTTTTGTTTTGTACAAGATCAGCGAATTGAAACGAATCTTTGACGAAATAATCATTGTTGTGATTATATGATTGTGCTAAGATTCTTGAAACCATGTTACAAAGCGGTTCTGAAGGAGTGTTTATATTTGCTATGATCGGTCTTAGAGCCAAATCCTGTTTGTGAACTTTTGGTAGGGCATAAAATTTTGCAACAGTGCTATTATATGTTGTTAATGTCTTGGCTTCTGTATCTGTAATATATTTCTTGTCTTTTAGATCTTTGACAATTTTGTTGGCTTTGATTTGGGTGGAGTTGGTCATATCTGTTCTGACTTTTTTATAATATTTATGATCATTTAATAATGCTATGCTCATTTCGTTGTAAGTATCTCTGTTCATAGCTACTGTAACATTACCTTTATCCGATGTCGTAATTAATAATTCGGGATGTTCGTTTAGAAATTTTTTTGTTTTGTAATATAATTCATTTAAATAATTATAAGTATATTTATTATTGTTAAGATAATTAGTAATTAAATTGGTAGTTTTTGCGCGAATTACATCTGAATCCAAAGAGGTTTTTGATATGGCCAATTCTGTCTCAGCCAGCAAGTGTTTAACATTAATTTCGGATTTGTTGATGTCGATGCCAAATTTGCCACCTAAAGCCAAAAATTGTGCTATTTCATCCGGGATTTGAACGTGCGAAATATTTTTGAACCATTGTTTAGGAATTGTCATGAAGTTTTGTTTTTGTTCAAGTTTAAGTTTATTGAATTTTTTAATATTTGAATTTTTTATATTGCGAAATGTGTTATTATATGTTGCTTTTTGTCTTTTAATAAATTCCTTGAAAGTGTTAAGTTGTTCCGGATTGTTAAACATATTTATTGCATTAGTTGTTGTTGTTAATTTTGTTTCCAATTCTTGTATTACAGTGTTAGTAATTCTGATTTCCAAATTGAGTATCTGTTGTTTAATATTATTGTTAAATTTTAGAATTTTTTTAATAGTTTTCTTATCCTCTATTCTCAATAAAGTCATAATTCCCTTAATGCCGTTTGTGATGTGATTCGGAAAAATGTTGTGTTTTTTACACTGAAGTAAAAATATCCTTCTGTTACGAAATGATGCTAATTTAGTTCGAATTGTTGCCCAGGTTTTATATAATGTGCTGTATTCACTGCCATAGGTGTTGAGCAGTAAGTTGAAAAATCCCATGATTGAGTAAGTTAATTAAGAATAACTACCGTGAATATAAGTTGAGAAAATTTATATAACGGGATACGGTATATGATTGACTAGGTTATTAAAATGCTAGCATTTAATATCTATCAATTTATTACAAATCCTATATTTCGCCACACATTTGTGGCTTCTTCAGGGAAGCACTGAAATAATTTTTTAGAAAAACAAAAAAATTATTACAATCGTTAAAACCAAAACAATACAGTTTAAATTAACATAGTATGTAAAAACTTACAAGTATGACCAGATATTTAATTGCTGTTGTAGTAAATGAATATTTTTAAAAATGGTATGCTTTTTTCTGTTTTCATTCTCATTCAATGTAAAACTCTTTTTTGTAATCCAAGTTAACACAAAACGAACAAATTAAAAAAATTTTTAAAATTATACACAGATAATTAACACTTATACAAGTCAATTTTTAAAATAATAAATAGAATAAATATAATAAATAGTTAAAAAACAATATAATAGTTATAAATTAAAAACAAATGTAATTTTATACGTTATACAAACAAAAAAACTGAAAAATATAAATAAATTTTACTGTTTTTTCAAAAACCAATTAAAATTCAAAATTAACAAACAAGTCGAATCCTAAAAAACAAGAAGAAAAAATTGATTCATAATTGAAATTAAAAGTGTGCGCATGTCAAAACAAAAAAAAAAAAATTTTTTTAAAAATTAAGTTGATAAAAACAATTATAAAATTTTGGCGCTGCTATGAAGTTGAACAGGTTACTAAGAAGAAAACGTTTTTATCGACCGTATTGACGATTGATCAATGTTCATTATGTTGGCATATACGGAGATAGAGTTTCTGATATCAGATTTGTTATTAATTACATTCTGTCTGTTTTGAGTGATATGGTATGATTCAAGCCATAAACGCTTGAAATAATTGTTCTCCACATCCAGAATGTAAGGATTGTCATAATCAGGATGGTGTGATGAATTTCTTACATGTACTGCCAAAGCACATAACTTGTTAGTCTTATTTTGATCGCTTTTGTGCTGTGTCAGTCTGTTTTTTAGGTTCTGTAATGATGTGCCAATGTAAAATTTTTCACACGAACATTTAATAGCATAGATAGTGTTAATGGTGGCTAATTTGGACGTTTTATCCTTCACTTTTGTGTACAAGTTGCTTATAGTTTTACTGTTTTTATTAACAAATCTGATATTATCATCATCTTGAAACACTGATATGATTTTGCTCGATAATTGATTGATGTTTGTCAACGAAATATATGTTATTTTGTTGTTGCTATTTTCGTTATTGTTACTGATTGTAGTTGGTTGAGTATTGTTATTGTATAGCAAGGTATTTATCAAGCTTGCAGGGTAACCATTTTCAATAAAGAGTGTTTTGGCTATTTTTAAATTTTTATCCAATAACGACGTGTGGCTAATTTTAGTGATTCTAGTTTTCATGTTCAAAATTACATTCTTTTTTGTGTTAAAACTGTGATTGGATGCATAATGGATGTAGCGCCCTGAATGCAAAGATTTTCTATACCAATCTAAAGTAATAACTTGTTCGGTAGATCTAATCAACTTCGTATCCAGAAACGGTATTGATCTTTCAATCTCTTGTTCTATAGTAAATTGTATGTTAGTATTATAATTGTTGAATACTTGTAGAATTTCATCTAGTCCTGTTTTAGGTATAGCTGTTACAATATCGTCCACAAATTTGTAGATGAACGGCAAAGTAAAGGATAGATTGGAGACACAAGCATCTAAAACCATGTCCATCACGTATTGTGCAATAATAGGACTAATTTTAGAACCCATAGCACACCCTAAAATCTGATGAAAATATTCTCCGTTGAACATGAATATATTAGATTGATAGATGAAAGTTAAAATGTCAATAAATTTTTCCAATGGTATGTTCGTGTGAAGCGTGATAACATCCCATTTATTTCTTATAGCCGTTATTGTGATTTGCAAGTCAATGTTGGTAAATAAGCTAATAACATCCAGACTGATTAGTACATAATTCTCCGGTATCTTTTTGTTTTGTACAAGATCAGCGAATTGAAACGAATCTTTGACGAAATAATCATTGTTGTGATTATATGATTGTGCTAAGATTCTTGAAACCATGTTACAAAGCGGTTCTGAAGGAGTGTTTATATTTGCTATGATCGGTCTTAGAGCCAAATCCTGTTTGTGAACTTTTGGTAGGGCATAAAATTTTGCAACAGTGCTATTATATGTTGTTAATGTCTTGGCTTCTGTATCTGTAATATATTTCTTGTCTTTTAGATCTTTGACAATTTTGTTGGCTTTGATTTGGGTGGAGTTGGTCATATCTGTTCTGACTTTTTTATAATATTTATGATCATTTAATAATGCTATGCTCATTTCGTTGTAAGTATCTCTGTTCATAGCTACTGTAACATTACCTTTATCCGATGTCGTAATTAATAATTCGGGATGTTCGTTTAGAAATTTTTTTGTTTTGTAATATAATTCATTTAAATAATTATAAGTATATTTATTATTGTTAAGATAATTAGTAATTAAATTGGTAGTTTTTGCGCGAATTACATCTGAATCCAAAGAGGTTTTTGATATGGCCAATTCTGTCTCAGCCAGCAAGTGTTTAACATTAATTTCGGATTTGTTGATGTCGATGCCAAATTTGCCACCTAAAGCCAAAAATTGTGCTATTTCATCCGGGATTTGAAATTTGAAAAAATTTTATAATTGTTTTTATCAACTTAATTTTTAAAAAAATTTTTTTTTTTTTGTTTTGACATGCGCACACTTTTAATTTCAATTATGAATCAATTTTTTCTTCTTGTTTTTTAGGATTCGACTTGTTTGTTAATTTTGAATTTTAATTGGTTTTTGAAAAAACAGTAAAATTTATTTATATTTTTCAGTTTTTTTGTTTGTATAACGTATAAAATTACATTTGTTTTTAATTTATAACTATTATATTGTTTTTTAACTATTTATTATATTTATTCTATTTATTATTTTAAAAATTGACTTGTATAAGTGTTAATTATCTGTGTATAATTTTAAAAATTTTTTTAATTTGTTCGTTTTGTGTTAACTTGGATTACAAAAAAGAGTTTTACATTGAATGAGAATGAAAACAGAAAAAAGCATACCATTTTTAAAAATATTCATTTACTACAACAGCAATTAAATATCTGGTCATACTTGTAAGTTTTTACATACTATGTTAATTTAAACTGTATTGTTTTGGTTTTAACGATTGTAATAATTTTTTTGTTTTTCTAAAAAATTATTTCAGTGCTTCCCTGAAGAAGCCACAAATGTGTGGCGAAATATAGGATTTGTAATAAATTGATAGATATTAAATGCTAGCATTTTAATAACCTAGTCAATCATATACCGTATCCCGTTATATAAATTTTCTCAACTTATATTCACGGTAGTTATTCTTAATTAACTTACTCAATCATGGGATTTTTCAACTTACTGCTCAACACCTATGGCAGTGAATACAGCACATTATATAAAACCTGGGCAACAATTCGAACTAAATTAGCATCATTTCGTAACAGAAGGATATTTTTACTTCAGTGTAAAAAACACAACATTTTTCCGAATCACATCACAAACGGCATTAAGGGAATTATGACTTTATTGAGAATAGAGGATAAGAAAACTATTAAAAAAATTCTAAAATTTAACAATAATATTAAACAACAGATACTCAATTTGGAAATCAGAATTACTAACACTGTAATACAAGAATTGGAAACAAAATTAACAACAACAACTAATGCAATAAATATGTTTAACAATCCGGAACAACTTAACACTTTCAAGGAATTTATTAAAAGACAAAAAGCAACATATAATAACACATTTCGCAATATAAAAAATTCAAATATTAAAAAATTCAATAAACTTAAACTTGAACAAAAACAAAACTTCATGACAATTCCTAAACAATGGTTCAAAAATATTTCGCACGTTCAAATCCCGGATGAAATAGCACAATTTTTGGCTTTAGGTGGCAAATTTGGCATCGACATCAACAAATCCGAAATTAATGTTAAACACTTGCTGGCTGAGACAGAATTGGCCATATCAAAAACCTCTTTGGATTCAGATGTAATTCGCGCAAAAACTACCAATTTAATTACTAATTATCTTAACAATAATAAATATACTTATAATTATTTAAATGAATTATATTACAAAACAAAAAAATTTCTAAACGAACATCCCGAATTATTAATTACGACATCGGATAAAGGTAATGTTACAGTAGCTATGAACAGAGATACTTACAACGAAATGAGCATAGCATTATTAAATGATCATAAATATTATAAAAAAGTCAGAACAGATATGACCAACTCCACCCAAATCAAAGCCAACAAAATTGTCAAAGATCTAAAAGACAAGAAATATATTACAGATACAGAAGCCAAGACATTAACAACATATAATAGCACTGTTGCAAAATTTTATGCCCTACCAAAAGTTCACAAACAGGATTTGGCTCTAAGACCGATCATAGCAAATATAAACACTCCTTCAGAACCGCTTTGTAACATGGTTTCAAGAATCTTAGCACAATCATATAATCACAACAATGATTATTTCGTCAAAGATTCGTTTCAATTCGCTGATCTTGTACAAAACAAAAAGATACCGGAGAATTATGTACTAATCAGTCTGGATGTTATTAGCTTATTTACCAACATTGACTTGCAAATCACAATAACGGCTATAAGAAATAAATGGGATGTTATCACGCTTCACACGAACATACCATTGGAAAAATTTATTGACATTTTAACTTTCATCTATCAATCTAATATATTCATGTTCAACGGAGAATATTTTCATCAGATTTTAGGGTGTGCTATGGGTTCTAAAATTAGTCCTATTATTGCACAATACGTGATGGACATGGTTTTAGATGCTTGTGTCTCCAATCTATCCTTTACTTTGCCGTTCATCTACAAATTTGTGGACGATATTGTAACAGCTATACCTAAAACAGGACTAGATGAAATTCTACAAGTATTCAACAATTATAATACTAACATACAATTTACTATAGAACAAGAGATTGAAAGATCAATACCGTTTCTGGATACGAAGTTGATTAGATCTACCGAACAAGTTATTACTTTAGATTGGTATAGAAAATCTTTGCATTCAGGGCGCTACATCCATTATGCATCCAATCACAGTTTTAACACAAAAAAGAATGTAATTTTGAACATGAAAACTAGAATCACTAAAATTAGCCACACGTCGTTATTGGATAAAAATTTAAAAATAGCCAAAACACTCTTTATTGAAAATGGTTACCCTGCAAGCTTGATAAATACCTTGCTATACAATAACAATACTCAACCAACTACAATCAGTAACAATAACGAAAATAGCAACAACAAAATAACATATATTTCGTTGACAAACATCAATCAATTATCGAGCAAAATCATATCAGTGTTTCAAGATGATGATAATATCAGATTTGTTAATAAAAACAGTAAAACTATAAGCAACTTGTACACAAAAGTGAAGGATAAAACGTCCAAATTAGCCACCATTAACACTATCTATGCTATTAAATGTTCGTGTGAAAAATTTTACATTGGCACATCATTACAGAACCTAAAAAACAGACTGACACAGCACAAAAGCGATCAAAATAAGACTAACAAGTTATGTGCTTTGGCAGTACATGTAAGAAATTCATCACACCATCCTGATTATGACAATCCTTACATTCTGGATGTGGAGAACAATTATTTCAAGCGTTTATGGCTTGAATCATACCATATCACTCAAAACAGACAGAATGTAATTAATAACAAATCTGATATCAGAAACTCTATCTCCGTATATGCCAACATAATGAACATTGATCAATCGTCAATACGGTCGATAAAAACGTTTTCTTCTTAGTAACCTGTTCAACTTCATAGCAGCGCCAAAATTTTATAATTGTTTTTATCAACTTAATTTTTAAAAAAATTTTTTTTTTTTTGTTTTGACATGCGCACACTTTTAATTTCAATTATGAATCAATTTTTTCTTCTTGTTTTTTAGGATTCGACTTGTTTGTTAATTTTGAATTTTAATTGGTTTTTGAAAAAACAGTAAAATTTATTTATATTTTTCAGTTTTTTTGTTTGTATAACGTATAAAATTACATTTGTTTTTAATTTATAACTATTATATTGTTTTTTAACTATTTATTATATTTATTCTATTTATTATTTTAAAAATTGACTTGTATAAGTGTTAATTATCTGTGTATAATTTTAAAAATTTTTTTAATTTGTTCGTTTTGTGTTAACTTGGATTACAAAAAAGAGTTTTACATTGAATGAGAATGAAAACAGAAAAAAGCATACCATTTTTAAAAATATTCATTTACTACAACAGCAATTAAATATCTGGTCATACTTGTAAGTTTTTACATACTATGTTAATTTAAACTGTATTGTTTTGGTTTTAACGATTGTAATAATTTTTTTGTTTTTCTAAAAAATTATTTCAGTGCTTCCCTGAAGAAGCCACAAATGTGTGGCGAAATATAGGATTTGTAATAAATTGATAGATATTAAATGCTAGCATTTTAATAACCTAGTCAATCATATACCGTATCCCGTTATATAAATTTTCTCAACTTATATTCACGGTAGTTATTCTTAATTAACTTACTCAATCATGGGATTTTTCAACTTACTGCTCAACACCTATGGCAGTGAATACAGCACATTATATAAAACCTGGGCAACAATTCGAACTAAATTAGCATCATTTCGTAACAGAAGGATATTTTTACTTCAGTGTAAAAAACACAACATTTTTCCGAATCACATCACAAACGGCATTAAGGGAATTATGACTTTATTGAGAATAGAGGATAAGAAAACTATTAAAAAAATTCTAAAATTTAACAATAATATTAAACAACAGATACTCAATTTGGAAATCAGAATTACTAACACTGTAATACAAGAATTGGAAACAAAATTAACAACAACAACTAATGCAATAAATATGTTTAACAATCCGGAACAACTTAACACTTTCAAGGAATTTATTAAAAGACAAAAAGCAACATATAATAACACATTTCGCAATATAAAAAATTCAAATATTAAAAAATTCAATAAACTTAAACTTGAACAAAAACAAAACTTCATGACAATTCCTAAACAATGGTTCAAAAATATTTCGCACGTTCAAATCCCGGATGAAATAGCACAATTTTTGGCTTTAGGTGGCAAATTTGGCATCGACATCAACAAATCCGAAATTAATGTTAAACACTTGCTGGCTGAGACAGAATTGGCCATATCAAAAACCTCTTTGGATTCAGATGTAATTCGCGCAAAAACTACCAATTTAATTACTAATTATCTTAACAATAATAAATATACTTATAATTATTTAAATGAATTATATTACAAAACAAAAAAATTTCTAAACGAACATCCCGAATTATTAATTACGACATCGGATAAAGGTAATGTTACAGTAGCTATGAACAGAGATACTTACAACGAAATGAGCATAGCATTATTAAATGATCATAAATATTATAAAAAAGTCAGAACAGATATGACCAACTCCACCCAAATCAAAGCCAACAAAATTGTCAAAGATCTAAAAGACAAGAAATATATTACAGATACAGAAGCCAAGACATTAACAACATATAATAGCACTGTTGCAAAATTTTATGCCCTACCAAAAGTTCACAAACAGGATTTGGCTCTAAGACCGATCATAGCAAATATAAACACTCCTTCAGAACCGCTTTGTAACATGGTTTCAAGAATCTTAGCACAATCATATAATCACAACAATGATTATTTCGTCAAAGATTCGTTTCAATTCGCTGATCTTGTACAAAACAAAAAGATACCGGAGAATTATGTACTAATCAGTCTGGATGTTATTAGCTTATTTACCAACATTGACTTGCAAATCACAATAACGGCTATAAGAAATAAATGGGATGTTATCACGCTTCACACGAACATACCATTGGAAAAATTTATTGACATTTTAACTTTCATCTATCAATCTAATATATTCATGTTCAACGGAGAATATTTTCATCAGATTTTAGGGTGTGCTATGGGTTCTAAAATTAGTCCTATTATTGCACAATACGTGATGGACATGGTTTTAGATGCTTGTGTCTCCAATCTATCCTTTACTTTGCCGTTCATCTACAAATTTGTGGACGATATTGTAACAGCTATACCTAAAACAGGACTAGATGAAATTCTACAAGTATTCAACAATTATAATACTAACATACAATTTACTATAGAACAAGAGATTGAAAGATCAATACCGTTTCTGGATACGAAGTTGATTAGATCTACCGAACAAGTTATTACTTTAGATTGGTATAGAAAATCTTTGCATTCAGGGCGCTACATCCATTATGCATCCAATCACAGTTTTAACACAAAAAAGAATGTAATTTTGAACATGAAAACTAGAATCACTAAAATTAGCCACACGTCGTTATTGGATAAAAATTTAAAAATAGCCAAAACACTCTTTATTGAAAATGGTTACCCTGCAAGCTTGATAAATACCTTGCTATACAATAACAATACTCAACCAACTACAATCAGTAACAATAACGAAAATAGCAACAACAAAATAACATATATTTCGTTGACAAACATCAATCAATTATCGAGCAAAATCATATCAGTGTTTCAAGATGATGATAATATCAGATTTGTTAATAAAAACAGTAAAACTATAAGCAACTTGTACACAAAAGTGAAGGATAAAACGTCCAAATTAGCCACCATTAACACTATCTATGCTATTAAATGTTCGTGTGAAAAATTTTACATTGGCACATCATTACAGAACCTAAAAAACAGACTGACACAGCACAAAAGCGATCAAAATAAGACTAACAAGTTATGTGCTTTGGCAGTACATGTAAGAAATTCATCACACCATCCTGATTATGACAATCCTTACATTCTGGATGTGGAGAACAATTATTTCAAGCGTTTATGGCTTGAATCATACCATATCACTCAAAACAGACAGAATGTAATTAATAACAAATCTGATATCAGAAACTCTATCTCCGTATATGCCAACATAATGAACATTGATCAATCGTCAATACGGTCGATAAAAACGTTTTCTTCTTAGTAACCTGTTCAACTTCATAGCAGCGCCAAAATTTTATAATTGTTTTTATCAACTTAATTTTTAAAAAAATTTTTTTTTTTTGTTTTGACATGCGCACACTTTTAATTTCAATTATGAATCAATTTTTTCTTCTTGTTTTTTAGGATTCGACTTGTTTGTTAATTTTGAATTTTAATTGGTTTTTGAAAAAACAGTAAAATTTATTTATATTTTTCAGTTTTTTTGTTTGTATAACGTATAAAATTACATTTGTTTTTAATTTATAACTATTATATTGTTTTTTAACTATTTATTATATTTATTCTATTTATTATTTTAAAAATTGACTTGTATAAGTGTTAATTATCTGTGTATAATTTTAAAAATTTTTTTAATTTGTTCGTTTTGTGTTAACTTGGATTACAAAAAAGAGTTTTACATTGAATGAGAATGAAAACAGAAAAAAGCATACCATTTTTAAAAATATTCATTTACTACAACAGCAATTAAATATCTGGTCATACTTGTAAGTTTTTACATACTATGTTAATTTAAACTGTATTGTTTTGGTTTTAACGATTGTAATAATTTTTTTGTTTTTCTAAAAAATTATTTCAGTGCTTCCCTGAAGAAGCCACAAATGTGTGGCGAAATATAGGATTTGTAATAAATTGATAGATATTAAATGCTAGCATTTTAATAACCTAGTCAATCATATACCGTATCCCGTTATATAAATTTTCTCAATATATATATATATATATATATATACTAGTGATTCAAAAGTTTATTAAACTCAAAATAAAAATAAAAAAAAAACGATAATTAAAGTAAGAGGTTAATAATCTACTCTTATGACATCATTTGTTTTTCAACTTACAACAATAAGAAAATCAAATTAAATTGAAACTAAATTGATTCAACGAATAAGAAATTGAAGAAACATGTTATTTACTTTATTAACCGAATTTATACTTTTTCATTATTTACGGTTAGTTTGAAGAATACACGTGAAAGAAAAGAAATACCTATTTGTAATCTGTAATAATATCTTCAAATATTATCATTTAATAAACAAAAAATTTAATTCTGTTAAAGTTTAGTCCATTACACAAACAGTTTTTCTTATTTGGTAAATTGTGCCAGAATTTCTAACCAGATTAATTTTTAAATTTCTATCACTAGTAGCAAAGAGAATATAATATATGTATTCTCTCTATAATATATATATATATATATATATATATATATATATATATATTCTCTATATTATATTCTCTTTGGTGGTAGATAGATTCAGTGCTTTCTAAATTATTTTTTTTAAATTCATGTACCTTTTGATAAAAAAAACCCTATACGTTTTTGTTTCAAACTACTATATATATATATATATATATATATATATATATATATATATATATATATATGTATGTCTGTATATAAAAATAAATAACAAAATAATAAAAATAAACAATATTAATATAAACATATCTTATGGTAATGAAATTGTCATGTCACAATTTAAAATAATTAATTTATACGAAAATTTTTACCTATTATAATTTTTTAATTTAAAACCAATTTAATTTTTATAATCTCAAAAATATTTTGAAAATGATAATTAGGTACACAAAAAAAAAACGCAAAATTATTTTTTTTTATAAATCATTCCAATAATAACAGACAAAAACTTAATAATTAATTCACAATTCTAAAAATAAAATTGCCTGAAGAATGATAGTAAACTTTATCTACATAAATTAAGACTTTTTACGTGAATTATCCTTACATATAATTCCATAAATCCAATTTACCTAATATATTAAAAGCCTTAAATCATAAGGAATTAACATATTTAAAAAAATCCTCAATATAAGTTAATTCATAGTTTATATCTTTTTCTAAAATAATTCACTTCTCTCTGTGATAATAAGTAATTATTTAAAACTTTTAATTTTTTATTAAAACGTCTTGAATTTAATTTTATAATCTTTCATAATAAAAATTTTAATGTAATAAATTTTGGATTTTCAAGATTAAAATTTTTTTAGACAAATCTTAATCACTATTTTACAAGTGTACTTTGAAAATAAATATATTGCATTTTTTTTTTTTTAATATTTGTCATGACTGCATTCTTTTATTTTTTATCATTTTAATTCAAAAATGTTTGTGAATTTTAAATACAAACAAATTTTTGTTACCTTTCAGTGGTAGATTTAACCAATTCTCTCTTCCATAATCCGCAAGTTAGTTCCCTTGCAGTAGCAGCAAATAAAAGTAAGTTAACGAACAAAAGCACTCCAATTGGGCCAAAAAAGTACGTTAAGATTTCCATGTTTCCTGTAAGCAAACAAAATAATTAAATAACAAATAAAAAAAATATATATATTTATCAGCTAACTTAAAACAAAACAACAAATTTTATTACCTTTAATTTAATTTTATTGTATAGACTTTGATAGTTAAAGAATAATAATGAATCAATTGATAATATGCATATTTGTTAAGTATTTTAAAGAATGTTTTTATATAAAATCAGTGGTTTACAAACTTTCTTTACAATATCAAGTCAACTCAGTACCGTTCAGACAAAACATATACATTTTTTTATGAGTGTTCATATTCTTTCCGTTCAGTTAATTTCAGTTGAATCACGTAGTGTTTCATATATATATATATATATATATTAGTTTCAGGCATTTTTATCGACAAAATTTTATCTCACTTAACGAAACTGAACTGAACGATAAATTACCCTACAAGCGTCCCCCTTAAATAAATAATAAATAAAGATTTTTTTAAATCAACCAAATTTAAAATATTAAATGTGCTTTCCAAGCCTTGACGTCAGCAAATAAATTTTTTGTACAGTTTAATAAAACAAAATTAAAAGTTTATAGTACTTCTTCTACGGTTTGGATGCAACATACCTAAATATCGTTAAAAACTATTAATATGAAATTTAAATAACACCGAATTTGTTTTTTCTAAAAATAAATTAAGACAATTTTGGTGATCGTGGTTATCTGCAATTAACTCAGTGGTTAATATTGCAATTTTTTTTTAAATACATATTTTTATAAAGAGTTAGAAATATTAACTACTGAGCTAACCATAACCAGAGATAACCACAATCGCCTTTAATTGTATTAATATTATACTAAAATTATATATTTAAGTACTAAAAAAAAACATTATTTTTACTGCAATACAATTTATTATCATTTTTACTTTTTGAGACGGGCTCACGTCAGTATTATTTGCAAATTAGTACCATAAAAAAGATAAACCTGGCACTAACTAAACGTTGAGTTATATGCTATTTTTTTTTTTTAATAAATCCTTGTTTTTTTTTGTATATATATAAAGTTGATGGCATTTTTTCAACAAGAACAAAGACTTACGATTAGTTAAATACATTTTTAGTTGTTTCGTTTAAAACAATAAGAACATATTAAACAAATAAAACAATACAATTTTTTGACGTTTTTCAAAGAATGTATTATGCATTCTGAGAATAGTATAGAAAAATATTCAAACAATACTTGTAATACTGCATTTTACTTAATATTTTAAAATACAAAAATAAAAAATATTTTCCAATTTAAATTTGTTCCGACTTTATTGTTAATTTAATTTGAAAATTGTCTAAAAAATATTTTAGGTTAACTAGTTAAATTTAGCATTAACAATAATAACGTTTTAATAACAAAATTATTTATAAATTAATTGATTTATTGTTTAGTACAAGAATGTATAACATTTTCTACTAATTAACTAGATATTACATCATCATATATTTTCTGTGACACATATTTTCAGTATATCAAATGGTAAAATTAATATATATTCATTAAATACGCGTTTTTATTTAAAAGTTCATTTTTTAAATATAAAAATGATACTAGCGTTGTGCTTTTAATGAAAATTGAGTATTTTTTAAATGAGATATAGTGTAGAGTGTGTATTCTTATTCTGTAATGCAAGAATAGATTGAAAAATATTAAAAACAAATTTTAAATTGCTCCGTTATAGAACACACGATTTGCATAAAGCAGGTTTGATTGGTTAATTATTATGTGCAGAATATACATATTCTATACGTGTATTCTACATCACTAAATTTCTACATATTCTACATGTAGAATATTATTAATGTGTTTGAATTTAACTACTTTCGCTACATGCTTATTGAGGCTATATAACATTTAAAAAATCAAATACTAAGAGCCAGTTGCATGAAACTCTGTTAACTTAATCAATGAGTTAACTAAGCAATTAAATTGTCAATTGTCAACGCTATTGGTAACTTACAAAATGATTTTATGTAACCGGTCCTAAATATTCAGGAGAGGAGAAAGCGAAAGAGTATTTTTAATACATACAACTGTCATAATGCAAAGCATTTTTTATTCTTTTTTATTTGTTCAACATTGTCTTTTCAAATGTTATGTTTTTCTTATTTTATGAAAATACATCATCAGATAAATCCTCTATGGCCACCACAAAACCGCGTCAACAAAAAATACTTAAACAAAATACTTTCTAACAGATACGTTATTATTGATAATTTAATAATATTTATAATTTACCGTAAGTAAGCACGGAAACGTACCCACACATGTCAAAGTAGATACTTAGAAAAAATATCACGTTATTGTTTCTAATAAATATGTATGCAAGTAGAGATATAATCTAAGCCACCCAAAAGTGCATTGCGTAATATGAAGTATACGTTTTTGTATAATATACCTATTCTCTGGTATTTCTTAACATTCGATTGATGAACTGATATATAATGTGAAGTATGTCTCAGCGTTATCCTGGAAATATTTTTGCAGTTTATTCATGTTTTATTAATCTATGTATTTGTATTTTTCATTCGTGTTTATTTAGAAATAAATTTAATAATTAATATTACAGTTAAGACTGGCAGTAACACCTTTCTGCTAGCTAAATAAGTTAAATATAACACAATTCATTTTACGGGACACTATTATGTAAACGTACAATTATTGCGTAATGCCATATATATATATATATATATATATATATATATATATATATATATACATATATATATATTTAGAAAATAGGAGATATTAGGATATCGGACATCAATGTAGGGCTAAATAATTCAAAACTCTATTTGAATTTAATTCCGAACTTTCGGCCTTATTTTAGGTCATCTTCAGGGAAAAATTCGAAGAGATTAGTATTAGTGGTTGAAGCTCACGAAAACAAACACATATCTCTATGTAGAATTCATGAAATTGGACATGGTGTTTGAGATTCAAAATTATTTTTGATTGTTACAAGTTAAAATGAAATACAGTTTTAAATTATAAAAACACTTTTTCTGTTGATGTATAAAACTTTGTCTGATTTACAAAGAAACATTATACTAATTAATAAATTTTTCGTAAAATTTTTTTTACTTTTGAAATTTATTTACGAACAATTTATTAATTAATATAATGTTTCTATATATATATATATATATATATATATATATATATATATATATATAATTGCATTATTGGATTCAACTATTCAACAGAATGTATAACACAAATACAATAAATTTATACCAAAAGTATAATAAATTACATGCTAGATCCGCATTGCGCATGCCTTGGACACTTCTGAACTAATTCCAAACTGATTTGATGGTAGGTTCCAATATACATAAATATCATGACAATATTTATGTTACAGAATCATATCACCAAATAATATAATTTATCAAATTAAAAAAAAAAACTGCATAACAAATTTCTTTATTTTAATTTTTCTGTACTTGTCACTAAAAATCAAAAATGATGTCTCGCAAAATTGGTATATTATATTAGAAAGCGATCTTTTTGTGTTGAGTACAGATATTTACAGTCGAAGCATAAGCGTGTATATCTTCGATCTACATCGAGATTCTGCTTGATATGCTTGACGAAAAACTAATGTTTCGTCATTTCAGTCATTCATATTTGTTAGAATTTTAAAATTTCCAATAAACGAAAAAAATGACAAAATTGTATTTTTTTTTTATAGCTAAAGTATAAATTCAAGTGACAACCGGTCGACAATATTATTGTATTTCTCAAAGACAACACTATAATAACGACAACAAGAAGAAGGAACTGCATTGCAGAGCATTGCATTACAATTGCATTGGCCACATTCCATTGCAATTGATGCCGAAGCTATCAGTCGCAGTCTCATAGCATAGTACTGGAATCAGGGCGAATCCCAAGTAGGCGAGCCCCCGGCCCGGTTCGTTGCGATCACGTGACCGCTGTCACACGGCCTATGTGACCTTCCCGCGGCCTTGCCATCCGCGTTTCTAGCGCTCTCCTTGTCTAGCACTTCGGTATATTCTCGTTTCACCAATGTACAGCCCCGGCCATGATCAGCCTAGCCTGGCTGGCTGTGCCTGGAACACTGAGCTCACTTACTACGATACGATTGCAAACCAACATATGTACGTATCGTATGTGATATCTTTATTTATTATGGAGCAGTCATAGCACAGTCGCAACCGCCTTGAAAAATTGTAAAATTCACTAAAACTAATCGTATTTCCTGTTCACATTATACGATTTTCACATATTCAAAAAAATACAAATTTTATGCTCTATCTTCGTATCACACGAGCTTAAGAGAATATTTTAATGAGAATGATTGCTGATTAATACTTGCAATTTGTCAAATTTGTATATCCTCGACCATTTTGCGATCAATTATTTGTAACATAAATCAATAGTTTTAAAGAATTCGGCGTCAGATAAAATTAAATATTGATAAATTTGAAAAAAGTAGAAATTTTGTGTTTCAAATTCAGCATATTTGCAAAAACATCGTATTCATATTATTTGTTGGTATCTTGCTGGTTTAAACTCAATTTGTCCTATTTATTTGCATAAAATAACACGGGTTTAAACCACTAACATGTTACAGTGAATATGGGTCTGCATAAGTTTAAATTAGAAATAAATAACAAAAACAGCAATGATACCAAATGAAAATCACAAGAAACGTAAATTAAAATTGGAACATTTTCGCTAAACAATGTATAATCTATATATAATGATAATAATTGAAGTTGTTTGACAACATTTGCAGAAATGTCTTTGACCTAAACACAATGTTAGGTTAGGTAATGTTACATACGAGCAAGTATTTCGTTGATACAACCCAAGTAGTGTACTGCGTAATGTGTATTTATTTCTACATTTCTAACGGAATATATTGTTTCACGTCACATCTACGATAAACAAACTACAACAGACTTTGCAAAAATTCTTCGTTTCTCATTTTCATATTCACGACTATAGGAGCATGTAACATTTTTTCAGATAGTTTTCTCACGACAAACATTTTTATAAAAACCTGTATTTGTTGAAATATGTTTCTCGTAAGTTTCAATTTTTTTTACAAAATTTTATTTAACTAAACAAATTTGTTTATTTATTTGTTTGTCGTCAAATTTTACAAACAATATATAGTATTTATAATATTTACACTGTACGAATATAAATAATACGTTATTTCTGTTAGAAAAGATTTTGAATAATTCACTAAAAGAATATTTTACATGCAAACGCTTTTACAACGAACTCAACACCATAGATTATATATATATATATATATATATATATATATATATATATATATATATATATATATATATATACTGGGTGTCCCATTTTAATCCGCCACCTGCAATAACTTTAAAATCGTGCATCGGACAAAAAAATGTTTCGGATAAAAAGTAAATGGTTTTGAGGGGGACATCTGATGCAGAGACCCATGCCCCCTTTGAACCTCCTGGGGGGCGGGAAAGGGGGGCAACTTTAAAATCTTAAATGGAACACCCTATTTTTTATTGTAGATTTTGATAGGCCATTAAAAAGTATGTAAATTTTATTTTAAGACTTTTTTTTATCTTTGATAGATGGCGCTGCAAACAGCTTTTTTTTCTCAGTTTATCAATCTTCAATTTGAAAAAAAAGGTGTAACTAAGTACGATATTCAAGATTTTTTCAGTTCTTTGGGAAGAGGGGGGGGCAAGGGTCACTGCATCAAATATCTTCCTCGAAACCATTAACTTTAAGTTAATGGTTTCGAGGAGTATAACTTTAAGCTAATGGTTTTGAGGGGATATCTGATTCAGTGACCCTTGCCCCCCCTCTTTCTAAAAAACTGAAAAGAACTTGAATGTCGTACTTAGTTACACCTTTTTTTTCAAATTGAAAACTGATAAACTGAGAAGAAAAATGCTGTTTGCAGCGCTATCTATCAAAGATAAACAAAAAGTCTTAAAATAAAATTTACATACTTTTTAATGGCCTATCAGAATCTACAATAAAAAATAGGGTGTTCTATTTAAGATTTCAAAGTTGCCCCCCTTTCCCGCCCCCCAGGGGGTCCAAAGGGGGCAAGGGTCTCTGCATCAGTTGTCCCCCTCAAAACCATTTACTTTTTATCCGTAACATTTTTTTGTCCGATGCACGATTTTAAAGTTATTGCAGGTGGCGGATTAAAATGGGACACCCAGTATATATATATAATAAGACAAAAATAAAGTAAAACATGCAAAATTAAAATTTTTTATATTACATTAATAGTAAATAAATTGAAAAAAATACAATATATTAATGAAGAATAAATCTATCTATCACAAATCATGTTCGACAAATTGATGTTTTCAGTCAATTTTTCACAAACAGACGACACCCCTAAGAGCTCTATTTCTTCACAATTTTTCTCTCTTACGAAGATGCTTACATATTTTTCAAGTTATTATATTTTTTTAAACTTTGACGTCAATACTGAACAAATAGTTTGAAAGTTGTAGCATAATAAAATATTATTTTGCTTGGTAATGATAAACAGAGGTTAACTACTAACGCGAGAATAAATTTATGTTGTCACTTCATGAATGTTATCAGAATAGTATTATTCCTAGAACAATTAATCGGAATAAGAAAATACTGTTTTTTTTTTCTATCAAATAAAAAAATATATTTACTACAAAAAACGAAACATTCTGTTTTGTTCAAAATTTCAATATAAATCCGTGTAAACAATTGATTTTCCGTCAAGCCAATACATTGAATAACATGTAAATAAAGTTAATTAAATAGGCAAAATTCATCCAGCCAAAAACGATAATGCTTTTCGAAAACCGTAAAACAAAGCTAAACAAACAAATCATTGCACATCCATATATGACAAGCTGGAAGCAACA
Source organism: Clivina fossor (assembly GCA_963966155.1). Classification (NCBI taxonomy): domain Eukaryota; kingdom Metazoa; phylum Arthropoda; class Insecta; order Coleoptera; family Carabidae; genus Clivina; species Clivina fossor. The sequence continues at coordinate 33,429,417 of OZ014550.1, forward strand.
CGTCACTTCATTCTTTGATTTTAATTCGTGACAGTCTCCAGTCGAGTAGGTACGTCCTCATTAAATCCAACATACAGTGAACTTAAGTACCAAGTGCGTTGACTCGTGCTGTGCAAACGGCATAGGAATCAGCGGCACTTAACTGCACTCATTCTATACTATACGTACGAGTATATGCCACTGTCTACGAGACACTACGTCAAGCAAGTACATTTGTAAAGACAAGCACTTCCGACATAGCAGCATTTCTCTATGAAAGATAATTCATGGGATATTATGCGATATTTTCTACGTAGTCATTATGATTTACGAAACGTCGTTCTGCCCGTTAAAATAGAAGATGTTTTGGCGTTAGATGAAACATTCTCAAGGTGTAATTTATGAAACACATTTTCAACTAATGTTCCATTTATACCAGACTTACATTATTTCATTGCTAATTCAGAATTAACGTGAGATAAAATGTCCGTCAAATAAGAGGGGATATTTCAAATTTATATATATATATATATATATATATATATATATATATATATATATATATATATATACAGGGTGTAACAGAATAACTATTCCTAATTTTCAGAAATGATAGAGGGCACATAAAGAAACATTTTTTATTAATAAACTATTGTCCGGAAATTTTTATTTTTTTTTTTCGGCCGTCGATTGTAAAAAACACAACTTTATGTTATAACCCGAGAATTAACGGAGATTTATAATATCCGTTAAGACCATTTCATTCTACTTAAAAAAGTGCTTTAAGAATGTGAAAATTATTTTCATCTAATTTAAAAAACCATCGAGATATCACCATTTATCAAAATACGGAAAAAGCGAACTTTTCGCCATAACTCGAAAACAAAAGACGATAGCTAATTTTTGTTTTCATAATTGAGTTTCTCTCAAAAAAAGCGATTGAAGAAGCGCGGTACATTTTTCCATATCTCTTATAGTTTCCGAGTTCCCCTATGAAAACGTCCAAATTTGCCCACCCTGTACATCGTTACAACTTGTGTATTGAAAATGGTGGTCGTAACTTTGAACAATTTTTATAAAGTTTAATGCACTATTATTTCTAATAAAATGTTCCTTAACTTAACTACTCTTTGACGTTGTAATAATTAAAATTGTTTTTAACGATATCTAGTGTATCTTGACACCGAGAAATTTTAGGACACTAGTTTATTAATAAAAAATGTTTCTCTAAATGCACTCTATCATTTCTGAAAATTAGGAATAGTTATTCTGTTACACCCTGTATATATACATATAATTATAAACTAAAATAAATTTGTATTTTAATACAAAAATTTGGAAACTACCAATAAAGTTTAGTAAATAAATTATTAAAATTCGTACACAAGTTGGAATAGAATTATTTAATTTTATGTGTATAACAATTTGATAAAAAGATGTGAGAAAGAAAGAATGTTCTAGAAAGAAAAATAAATAAACTGGTTGTTAGTTGAAACAATAATCTTTGAGTACAATAATAATAAAAATTATTTTACTCTTGGATTTTTTTACATTCCCGGTTGGTGCATCTCAGATTACAATACTGGAAATGTAATAACTTTAATCTACATACATTCTTAATATAAAAGATTACATGTGCCAAAAGGAGATGCAAATTTTGTCTTACTAAATATTAGAAAAAAAATTTAAAAATTCCTATATGCAAAGAAAATTTTCAAATTGCAATGGTCATTTCTTATTGTCCGCTCAGTTCATATACAACAGCTACATACAAAATTTAGTTTACTGCTGAAGCTAAAATACATGAAATAAGATAAATAAAAATAACTTTGTTATATCACTATCATTTTAGTGATATAACAAAGTTATTTTTATTTATCTTATTTCCAAAATGTATCACAAAGTTACGGCTAATCAAGTTAAATATTTAAAATACATGAAGCGATAACATATGCATGTAAGAACATTTTAACTTGAACATACTGAACAGAAAAACGGATAATATGAATTGACCATAAATTATTGTTTCTAAATTATGACAAGATCAAAATTGCATCGCCCTGCTTGTTTCATTCCCTCTGACAAAAACATATTCTACACAAAGTGAAAAAATGTTTTAAGATTCAGTTCTGTGCACTCAACATCTACACTTTTTCTCATTATACTATTAAAAACGGAAATCTATGTTTACTATATTTACCTATCTTTGTATTTATAATCAATGATAATATTCATGAAAGTATTTTTTTTAGAAATACAAATTAACGATGTTAGCTTTGTTAAAATAAAAATTTCAATGAACGGCAGATGTTTATTTTTGTAAAATTTATAAAGATTTTTTGAATATATTTTTTTTAAATTAAAATTTTCATGAAAATTATATATGTATATATAGTATATTAGGGTGATCCTTAATAAGGTCGAAATTTTTAATTTACTTCCGACGCCCCTGGAACGTTTCCAAATTCAACAAAAAAAATCGGAAAAATATTTTTAGCTCTTAATTTTAATAATATATCGTGCCTATAGCGCCCTATCACCCACCCCATAACATGTTCGGAAATGACGTTTACTAAAGTAACTTTAATTCAATTTTTACAGTTAAAAAATAAAATGTTTGCTTCAGATTCTAAACTCAATTGTTCAAAAATACTAGAAAAAACATTTTTATCAGCAAAAATCGAATTAAAGTTATTTTAATACACGTCATCTGTATACATGTTATGGAGTGGGTGATAGGCCGCTATAGGCACGGTTTATTGTTAAATTAAGAGCTAAATGTTGGAAACGTGCTAGGGGGCATCTGAATATATATATATATATATATATATATATATATATATATATATATATTGTTCCATTCTATTCAAGGTCACGGAGCACTACCGCTCGGTACGGTGTTGGACTTAAGTAATAAGTACACAGGTAAACATGAAAATAAATAATGCAACTGTTAATTATGACTTATTAATTTTCAATATCGTCGACGGAATTGTCATCATAGATGCTGCATGTGTCAATCACGTTTGATGCCTTCTACATAAGCAATATAGTAACGAAATATCAATATTGTAATGCGTTTCGTTCGCCTTTTTACGAGATAATTAAATAAAACAAAATATGCACTTATTAACTAGATATTTATTATTTAAAACGATTAAATATAGAATGTAAATATAAAAATATAAAAGTATGAATATAACTATAAACTAAATGGTTATAAGCTTAAACACTAGTAATCAAACTAACACTAAATATTTATTTCACTATTTATATAACTGTTGCACTCGAAGTGAACTTGTTTCAAGCTTAAGGTTTGCGTAAGAACTGTGTTGACTTTAGCATTCGCTGGGTTTTTATATGGCCATCGTGTTTTCGAGAAAGCAACTCTGGTTGCCTGTAGAATATTCCATAGCTGGCCCGATTCGTAAACATATAGAACTTTCTGGTAGGCGTCGCGCGGTCAAGGTTATTCATTTGTGGTAAACAGACGGGTCCTGGCTAGCTTACTTTGCTACATTGCCCCCTCCCTAGAGTGTTCCGTCCCGGGACACTCATAAATTATTGGTGAGGGGCCATGGCGAAATCGACACGTGGTCCCGCGAGCGCAGTGGGAGGTATGATAAAAGTAGCATTCCACGGTCTTTTCGGCTTTCTTGTTTTCCAGAGGATTGAAGCTACAAACAAGAATGTCAATGCCGGTATGCTGGAAAAGAGTTTCCAGCATATTTTTAATAATTCGCCAATCTAAACCGTCAAGGCCACAGCCTACTCTGGGGATCGCCAATTTTAGGATATTGTCCCGTAGGAGTAGCTCGCGTAACGTCTGCAGTGTGTTCCACATTAATTGGTAACTGGGCTTCTCTCGAGACAGTTCCTTTGTAACCAGGTAGTAGATGTTGCGGTGTTCCCTTTGCAGATGTAATGCGGCCCCAACAGCAGGCAGCTGTTCCCGTAGCTCGGTGATCCCACCAAACTTCTTGCGGAAAACGGTAGCAATCCCTCTGGACATTTGCAGGTCCTGAGCGACGCAATGTGCAAGTGCATAGTCCTCGGGTACGGTGAACAGGTCCTGTTGAACTTCTCGGGTGACGCCATGACGGGCCTTGCGACCTGCAGCGTAAGAGGACATAAATTGCTCGAAGTCCACCTCTTCGCTCCGTAACTGGTGGACGTGGCCTTCTTCGATATTAGGATCTTCCTCGTTTTGCCCAGCGAACGGGGCTAGACGATTATAGTGGATGACCCTTGGTTTTCCATTGGGCGTCTTGCGGATCCGGTATATGACATCGTTAATCCTTTTTATGATTTGATACGGCCCTTCCCACCAGCGTTGCAGTTTAGGAGACAGTCCCCGACGACGTTGCGGGTTGTAGAGCCAGACTAAGTCTCCTGGCTTATAACCTCCCATATTAGCATTAATGTCGTAGCCGTCCTTCATCCGATCGCTTGCGATCTGTATGTTGGAACGAACCTGTTGATGTATTTCATCCATCTTCTTTCGTAGGTTGTCGACATAGTCTTCTCCGGCCAGGTCCTCTCCAGGTTTACAGCCGAATTTTAAATCACAAGGCAGGCGTAGCTCATGTCCAAAAACAATTTTTGCAGGGGTTTGTCCAGTGGTTTCGTGCACGGATGAACGATAGGCCAATAGAAACAGATGAATGTATTGGTCCCAGTCTTTTTGATGGTCGGAGACGACTTTTGATAGGTATTTACCCATTGTGCGGTTCATCCTTTCTACCATGCCATCAGACTGCGGATGTAAGGCAGTCGTTCTGGTCTTCCGTATTCCTAGTAACCGACAAACTTCCTGGAAGATGTTGGATTCAAAGTTTCGCCCCTGATCGGAATGTAATTCCATCGGTATGCCGAATCGACTAAAGAGCTCTTTCACTAGAACTTCGGCAACTGTGGTAGCTTCTTGGTTTGGTAGTGCATACGCCTCTACCCATTTACTGAAGTAGTCCATGGCTACCAGGATAAATTTGTTTCCTTGCTCACTCATCGGGAAAGGACCAGCTATATCAATGGCTATTCGCTCGAATGGACTGCCAACGTTATATTGTCGCATTGGCGCCTTACGTTTTCTATGCGGGCCATTACTTGTAGCGCATGTTACACATTTTCTGCACCACATTTTCACATCTTCGTGGCATCCGACCCAATAGAATCGTTCCCGCACTTTCTCGATCGTTTTCTTGACTCCTAAATGCCCGCCAGAGGTCCCGTCGTGGAGTTGTCGTAGTACATCCGAAACCTTGTTTCTCGGAACCAGTAGCTGCAATTTCTCCTGGGATCCCTCTTCATTTTCCAGAGTCCTCATTAGGAGCCCATTCCTAAGTACGATCGAGTTCCATTGCGACCAATACGATTTAAGGGTGCGACTATGTGGTGCCACTTCTTCCCAAGTTGGCCGTTGATCTATCGTTTTCCACCGTTTTAAGTGTTTTAAATCAGTGTCCATATCTTGTTCGTGGCTAATATTCTCTATTTGCCAGTCGTCATCAACGGCGGTCGTCCTAAAGAGAGTGGTCGCTTTTTCCTCAATTCGGGAGCAACTTTTACAATCCGGCAAGCATGGTCTTCTTGACAAGGCATCGGCATTACAGTGACTTTTACCAGCGCGATGTTCAATGTCGAAGTCATATTCTTGTAATCGTTCAATCCATCGTGCCACTTGTCCTTCTGGGTTCTTGAATCGCAGCAACCATTTGAGGGCAGCATGATCGGTCCGCAGCAAGAATTTGCGGCCGTACAAGTATTTGTAAAAATGCTCGATGGATTTCACTACTGCCAGTAATTCTCGCCGAGTTACGCAGTAATTGCGTTCGGGCTTTGACAGTCCTTTACTGTAATAGCCGATGACCTTTTCCTGTCCTTCCTGAATCTGCGACAGGACTCCGCCAATGCCTACGTTGCTCGCATCTGTATCCAATATAAATTTGCCTTCCTGAAGAGGGTAGCTTAAGACTGGTGCACCCACTAAGGCCTGTTTCAGGGTATCAAAGGCATTCTGACAGTCTTCATCCCAATTGTATTTACGACCATCTTCGGTTAGACGTGTAAGTGGTTTGGCTATGTTGGCAAATCCTAGAACATACCGACGGTAATAGGAACACAAACCAAGGAAACTTCTGAGTTCGTGTTTATCTAGCGGTACTGGCCATTCTTTGACAGCTTGTGTCTTTTCCGGATCAACAGCTACTCCTTTTCCGGAAACAATGTGGCCGAGGTAGTGTACTTCTTTCTGGAAAAGGTAGCATTTCTTGGGACTCAGCTTTAAATTGGCATGTCGCAGCCGTTGGAACACTTCTTCCAAATTCTTCACATGATCCTCGAAGGACTTTCCAATCACGATTATGTCGTCTAGATATACTAGACACGTTTTCCAGGATAGTCCGTTCAGGACATTTTCCATCAGCCTCTCAAAGGTTGCCGGAGCATTACAGAGTCCGAACGGCATTACTTTGAACTGCCACAGTCCCGATCCGACACTAAACGCTGTTTTCTCACGATCTCCTTGATCCATGGCAACTTGCCAGTAACCGTTTTTCAGGTCCAGAGTCGAGAATATTCTTGATCCGGCCAGCGTGTCCAAGGTATCATCTATTCTTGGCAGCGGGTAGCTATCTTTCTTTGTTACATTGTTCAACAGGCGATAATCAACACAAAATCGTGTTGACCCATCCTTCTTTTTCACCAGAACCACTGGCGACGCCCATGGACTGTTTGAGGTTTCTATCACATCATCCTTTTCCATGTCTTGGATGATTTGTTCGGCCTCCTCACGTTTCGCCAGTGGTAGTCTTCGCGCAGTTTGGCGTATAGGTCTTGCATCACCAGTGTCGATTCGATGATGAACAATGTTGGTTCGACCAGTACGACCTCCCCCGGTTTTGAATATATCTTGGTAACGGCACAATAGATCTTTAACTTTGTGTTGTTCTTCTTTGGTTAAATCTTGACAAGCACTCATGACCGTTTTGTTCAGATGTTCCGGAAATTTAGTTAACGTGGTTGCCGAGCTATTAATTTGTCGGACGATAGATGACGGTGACGAACAGCAACCAATCGACGTTCCATTACGTAATGTTACGGAATAATTGTTGATATTCATCAGCCGTACTGGAATGCTCTTCGTATTTCTAACTATAGTTTTTGCAATCAGCACTCCTTTATCCGGACCCTTGTCACCGTATCTTGGTTCCAACATAATGATTTGTTTTTCCGGAATCAGACGGTCTAGTTTTGCTTCCACAAATACTTCGCTGCGTGGTGGTAGCTCAATGTCGTTCAGCAAAACTGCTTGTGCCATCGTGTCTTCTCGCTGATGTAGAACAACTTCTTCATCATGAATCTTCACGATTCCTAGCTTCAGATTTAATTCAAAACCGTGCGTTGTCATCACATCCATTCCAAGAATGATTTCTTCTTCTATATCCGCAACCAGCACTCGATGTAAAAAGCTGGTGCCACCGATGGTAAAGTGGGCATCCAACTCGCCGCACACATTGGCCAAGTCTCCAGTTGCTGTGCGTAGTCTCCAGTTGGTCGGTAACAGCTTGTCTTTGGTTTTGATCATTCCTGTCTTCACGATGGTCTTCGTGGCTCCCGTGTCTAATAGAAGAAGAGCATTCTTGCCATTAACAACACCATCGATGAACACGCTCTTTGAACAGTTTTTAATTATGGCCACTCGTGCATTACGTGGGGCTTGTGTACGGCGGGTTGAAGATTGCCCCTTCCCATCAACCCGTTTTAGTTTTCCTGTGGCTGTTGGGGCTTTCCGCACCGGCGTCTAATATGCCCCATTTCGCCACAGTTCCAACAGCGAGGTTGTCTCCTCTGATTTTTCAGTGCTTGCAGTACTTGTTGCACGATTTGTTCAATCGAGCCGTTATGATGTTCCTCCTCCTCATGGCTGTTGACTGCACGAACTCGAGCGTGGCCCCGTGTTGATGCCTTGATGGCCTCAAATTCGAGTGCTTGCGTTAATGCCTCGTTAACCGTCTGAGGATGGGCTAGCTTAACGGCTTGTTGTAGCTCTGGGTCGCGAACTCCATTCAAGAACTTATTAATTGCCAGGTTTTCGTAGATGTCATCTGGAGCCGTTGGATAAGACATTCGTATCAAGCGAACAATGTCGGCTTCGAATTCTTGCAATGTTTCGTTCGCCTTTTGAACACGATTGTCTAACTGTGTTAGGTACAACCCTTTTACATGCTTATGTCCGTATCGTAGCTCTAATTGCTCGACTAGTTGGCTAAAGTCCGTACGGTCTCTCAACGGCACACTTTGTAATACACGTAGTGCATCCTCACGTAGAGACAAACTCAATACTTGTGCCTTTCTTGAATCAGACCAGCCGTGGACTATTGCTGTCGTCTCGAACAGTGTCAAGTATTCTTCCCATGATGATTTCCCATCGTAAGTTGGTAGTTTCGGGACAGGACTTGGTTGACCAGCTTCTTGTTTCATCATAATACCGTTGGCGGATGTAGCACTCGAAATTGCTTCAATCTGGTTTTGCATCTCGGTTCTGATTTTATTTTCCATTTCGGTTCTGATTTTATTTTCCATTTCAGAGATATTATTTTTAACTTTGTCTTCTAATTCAGAGATGTTATTTTTAACTTTATCTTCTAATTCAGAGATATTATTTTTAATAACTTCTATGTTACGATTTACTTCTGTTTTTAATTGTTCTACTGTATTTTTAGAAGTTTCTTCCATTTTTCTAGAATTCTCTTCAAATTTCTCTGTTAAATTTTCTTCTGTTTTTCTAGAATTTTCTTCCAATTTCTCTGTTAATTTCTCTGTTATTTTTTCTTCTGTTTTTCTAGAATTCTCTTCAAATTTTTCTGTTAAATTTTCTTCTGTTTTTCTAGAATTTTCTTGAAATTTCTCTGTCAGATTTTCTTCCATTTTTCTCATCAGTGCGCTTATATCCGCTGGTATTTCAAATAGATATGTTTCAGGATTCTGACCTGCATCTGCTATAGCTTTTCTAAGTCGTTCTTGTAAAACGATTTTAGCCCCTGTTATACTTAATTCACGTTCTTCGAGTTCTTGTTTCAGTTGTTGAATTTTCAACTCATTCAAACTAACTTGTTTTGTAGCCATTTTCACAATATTTTACGCGTTTTTAATTCTACGTTATTATTTATTTCTAAAATTATCTCGCACTTCACACCGGACACCAATTGTAATGCGTTTCGTTCGCCTTTTTACGAGATAATTAAATAAAACAAAATATGCACTTATTAACTAGATATTTATTATTTAAAACGATTAAATATAGAATGTAAATATAAAAATATAAAAGTATGAATATAACTATAAACTAAATGGTTATAAGCTTAAACACTAGTAATCAAACTAACACTAAATATTTATTTCACTATTTATATAACTGTTGCACTCGAAGTGAACTTGTTTCAAGCTTAAGGTTTGCGTAAGAACTGTGTTGACTTTAGCATTCGCTGTGTTTTTATATGGCCATCGTGTTTTCGAGAAAGCAACTCTGGTTGCCTGTAGAATATTCCATAGCTGGCCCGATTCGTAAACATATAGAACTTTCTGGTAGGCGTCGCGCGGTCAAGGTTATTCATTTGTGGTAAACAGACGGGTCCTGGCTAGCTTACTTTGCTACAATATTTTGCTACCCTTGAAAAAAAATTTTTTTTTTTATCAGAATCTGAATATTATATTTCTTGTTATATAACACTTTCTTACTCGCACGATTCATACTAATTAAAAACATCTAGAATGACTTGCAATTAATAATTGGTAATTAATTATAATAACACGTCTGCAACATGTTCCAACAATGGATAATTTATATATTAAAACTATTAATTGAATAATACATACATAATATGAAATAAGTATGTAGAAAATAATATATATCTACTCAATATCATTTATAATAGCTTATTATTTTACATTTAAGAGTTTAAAAAATAATAATAACTGGGATATCACAACATTATAAAGATGCGTTTTATGTAAATGCATATTTATATTTATGACTCTCATGTTCTTGAATAGTAAATTATTTTTACAAAAATACACACAAAGTTCTTGAACTTGAAATTCATATCATTAGCATGACGTAATCTTAGATTATCTTATAACATTACTTTGTAATCAGTATACATTTTAATTGTAAACAAAGATAATATGAAAATAATATTTATACATATAAATAATTTATGTATACAAACGTTTTTACTACTTTGACTGCAAGGAAAATAGTATAGTTTTCCTTACGGTGTCTATAACATTTTCAAAAATTAAAAAAATGTATATATACCTAATGACGAAACTGAATTTAGCTTATGAGGGTATATGAATGTGCGTCGTTCGGCCGCTCGCTTAATCGCCCGTTCGTTTTTTTTTTTTTTTTATAGTATCTCCTCCTAGAGCATTTATCCAATTTTCAGAGTATATTCATTTAGTGCCCAAGATGGACATGTGGCGTTATTCCTTTTTCCAGTGTTGTTAATTTCCCGAGGAAAAAATTACTAAAGTTTTCAAAAATCCATTATGGCTACATTATTTGTTCGATTTTAAGCAAATTTTCACAAAAGATTCTCCTAGTACTCACATAAATTACATAATTTTAGTAAAATACATTGTTGCCGACTTTCCGAAAAAATATTTTATTAAAATTTTTAACAATTATGGTTATATTATTTATCGAATTTTTATTAAATTTGCGCAAGACATCGTCCTGGTGCCCACCTAAATTATATAATTCTAGTAAAATATAGTATTATTAACTTTCCAAGAAAAAATTACTAAAATTTTAAAAATTTATTATGGCTACATTATTTATTCGATTTTAATCAAATTTTCACAAAAGATTCTTCTAGTGTCCACATAAATTAAATAATTTTAGTAAAATACAGTGTTGCCAACTATCCGAGCAAAAATTATTAAAGTTTTTAAAAATTTATAATGGCTATATTATTTATCCGTAATCAAGGTGGTTAAGACCACTGGTTTAAACCAATTTTGGACGGTTTTAACCAATTTTAACCAGTGTTCTGGTCAAAATCTAAAAACCACTGGTCAAAATTGGATTAAAACCAGGCCGGTTAAAAACCGGTTTAAACCAGTGGTTTTACCCAATTTTTTTTTTAACCGAACCACCCTGTCCGTAATTAATAAAATTTCCACAAGTTTTTTTTTGTGTCTACACAAAATATATAATTTTATTAAAGTTCAGTGTTGCCAAATTAATCAAATTTTTACAAAATATTCTTTAAGTAATCACCAAAATTACATAATTTTATTGCGATACATCGTTGCCAACTGATGATGTCAAAGTGATCTATATATGGGTTTACCCATATGCTTCTAATCTTATTATATACAAAAATTGAGCATATGAACAAATGATAATTAATTAATTTATACTGAAAAATATTATAGTATTTTTAAGTGTTTTATGTTTTTTCATAATATTTTTTAGAATATTATGTTTCGAAAAAAGGACAGACAAAATTTATAAACATTAAAAATAAATAATATTTCTTGTCCTTTTTACAACAAATATTATATATTTAAAAGCTACAAATTTATTTCCCATAACTTTCTATTCACACTATAAGATTTTCATTCGTCCAAATCTTAAAAATAGAAGATTTTTTTATCAATATTGACCATAGAATTAAAAAGAGAACTAATTATCACTAAAATGTTCAATTAAAATGAGACGAATACGCATTCTTGATCAAAATTTGGTTATTTTGTTTTTCACCAGTAGAAAAAATTCTTAAACACATGCTGTAGTCTATTTGGATATTTGACAAATATTATAATAGTTATTCCCATCTGAAATCATTAAATGCCTATTTGTCATAATTTATTTCTGATCTTTATTGTGTCCTCAAATGTCATCTACTTTATATTCAACAACATAGGGTATGATACCTATTTTATATTAATTTTCATGGTCAACATCATTGGAAAATTATTTCTTTTCACCTAAATGTTTGCACACATGCAAATCATACGAGTATAATGTAAATAGGTGAAAATAGAGAGGTGTATATACAGGATGATTTATAACGAGTGTACCAAACTTTAACAGTTTTGTTAGGAAAGTCATTTCAAGTGAAAAATGTCATATGGTTGTAGGACCTATTCTATGTAGTTGCGCAACTACAGGAAATTAAAGTTTTATCGGATTGCAACATTTTTAATGTTGCATGTAGTTTAAAAGTAGCCTAGTGTGACTTGACATTGTCTATTACTGGAAAATTTGTCCGTGATAGTTGTGTAAATACTCACTTATTGTTTCATATTGTTGTCATTTTTGTATCATAAACTGAGTTACAGTTCCATAAATCGTTATCATTGCATAAAATAAGTTGCTCATTCCTTAAAGAGCTTGAATAAAAAAAAATAGGTATCTTTCAAATTATTTATCTAAGTTTCAGAAAATGTAATTGAATATTTCTCAAAATTTTGTGTTCCTAGTAATTGTAAAAATAACTGTTGCATATCTATTATTAACTTAATAAATAATATATTATGTAGGTGTAATATAGTATAATTTATTGTATAATTGCGAAATACACACATTAGATTTTTCCGAAAATTTCCTATAAAACTAAATTATTTTTATGCTAAAATAAAAATATTGAATTTTGCTAAAAATTAGTAGATTACAGATGCAAAAACATCAACCAATAATGTAGGGCTGAGACTGGCCTAATCCATACTTATTTTGGCCGAGTATTTATTAAAATGCAGGGGGTCGAAACGTTGTATCCGAGGAATACCGATGAATGACTTGCCATCGGAGGCACATTGAAAGGTGCCACCTACGTTACGTGTTAATAATATGTTTTTGCACTTTTAACTATAAACATCTGTTTGTTTTTTGCATATATTATTTAAAAAGTAATTAATATGTAAAATTTCAATATTATAATTCGCATATTTTATTTTAGTTTTTTATTTGGGGAGACCGTATTTCCCTTGCCTCCTCTGGAAAACTGCCACTGATTAGCTGAGCACACTACTATAACAAGATACAGTTTATATTCTTCTACTTACAAAATTTATGACGTACACATCAAGTATTTTTGTTTCCTCGCTTAACTATAAAAGTTTTATAAACATATAATATATCATTAGATTCGTCTTTAAACAAGCTATTAATTCCACAATAACTATTTTTCTTGTAAATTTTCAAATATCGGAGAAAACTAAGAAAAACTGATTAATTTATTTTATTTTCACATTTTTGCTTAATTTTAAAAAATCTATAAAGATTATCTCATTTTTAATATTACCATTGGAAAGCTCTACGTTTTTCACATAATATTACGTTTGAATTAGTTTTCTATATTAATAAATAAGCACAGAAAAACGGCGCGCGGCCGCCAATCTATCAATATGACACCGAAAGCTCCACTGAGATTTTCAGGATGTTGCAGGATTCAGAAATTTCCAGGTACATCCTGTTTTTTAATTAATTTGACTGAACTATATGTAATAACAATTCAAATAAAATGTACTATGTAGTCACAAATCATGTTCACAGACGACACCCTTTACTCAAAATCAAGTAGAATGATTAATAGACAAAGTTACCAATCCGACTCAATTCGGTTCAGTTCAATTAATTTTTCCGAAAGAAATGACAAAACTAAATTAAGAATACGACCACAAAAATTTTCAAAAGCAAAACAAATTATCATCTTAATAGAAACTTAGGATTTTTGATAACACTAACCGATTGATAATAAAAATCGAAAAAACATAAAAACACAAAATTTTTTAGTTATCTAGAAACATGTGAAAACATACAGTAAATAAATTATGCAATAATATAAGTAAAACAAAACATTCTTTAAATTAAATTATATAAATTAATATATATATATATATATATATATATATATATATAAATATAGTTATATAAACAAAGAAAGCCTGCTGTTAATTTACGAAAGAAAATTCTAAGAAAAAAATTGATAACATAAACCGATATCATGATCACTATACATGATATTTTCCTGTATAAGTAGTCGTGATTTGAATTATTATATATATATATATATATATATATATATATATATATGTATATATATATATATATATGTATATATATATATATATATATATATATATATATAAAATTCTTGTGTCACAGTTTTAGTGTTTATACTCCTCCGAAACGGCTTGACCGATTTTGATGAAATTTTATATGTATATATTCAGTAGGTATGAGAATAGGTTTATAACTAATTTTTATACCCCTAAGTGTTAAGGGTGGCTCACCCTAAAAAATTTTTTTTCATTTTTTGGACAAATTTTTTTTTGGTTATTTTTTTATGATGTGCCATTAAAAAATACATTCAATCCTAAATTTTTACCCTCCTACCACCAACCCCTACTTTTTAATAGCATTTTATATTTTTTAACCCCAGTCCGTTTAGCCAAACTCAATAAAATTAAAATAAATAAATAAATAAATTTGTAACTTTGGGAAGTTGTTGAGTACACTCCCGCAAAGGATTCTAGGGCCCTGGGAGGCGTAGCCCCCCCGCGGGGGGCCCGGGAAAAATATAGAAAAATGTGAAAGAAATTGATTCCAAATAAATTGAAAATAATTATAATATGAGAAATGTAATTGATTTTTTTTTGAAATACAGAAAAAATTCATAAAAAATTTAATATACACATTAAAATAAAGGCAAGATAACGTTTGCCGGGCTAGCTAGTATATATATATATATATATATATATATATATATATATATATATATATATATATATATATATATATATATAATCTCAATTTTTAAAATAATTTCAATAGTTTCAAAATTTAAACAATTTATTTAATTTACAATCTAAAATTTATTTTGAAATTTTTGTAATTAAATATAATTAATGGAAGCATTATAGTCATTATTATATAAAATATAATATAATTTATAGCGATGAAATATACTAAAGGAAATATTAATTATTTCATTATACATACGTTCGTAATAAAGTAAATTTAATTAAAACTAGCCTTAGAGAATATACATAAACTCAATGACAAATAACAAAAATAAAGATACATATCACAATAACCCAATTTTAATTGCATACTTTCTGATTGAAATTAAACAAAAAAAATTCGTTTAAAAGAATTGTTACGTAATCAAGAATCACACACACACACACACACGCACACACACATAATATATATAAAAATACAGCAAAAGTATGAAAAATTATAAAAAATTATTAAGTATCAAAAACGTCTCAAATATAAATTGTTAGTTACCTTGATAGCAATTATTGTTAAATAAATTTCTTTAGAATAATTCTCTATTGCAAAATATTTGCGAAACATATAAAAGTTACATCGGTAAACTACCACTTCCGGTGAACAGATTTATACCAAAAGTTAATAAAATTAGGCATTCATGTTTGAAGCTTACATATAAAACGTAAAAATCCATTCAATCGAATTTGTTCTACACATGTCCACAGACTGACAAACTGATAACTCTAAAACAATTAATTTATATTACAAAAATACTAATTAGTGCTTATCTGTAAAAATAACGAAAAAACAAATCATTTAATAAATTATGACTGTCATAAAAGAAATTTTAATATCATTTAAGGACCAATTTTCTTTATTCTTAAAACACGTAAAAATCAATTATGAATTTAAAATTATTCCAAGGATAAGTCAATTCTAATATTTGGAAATACTGGGTCTAAATATATTTGATATTTAAAAATTAAAAATACATAATATGATAAATACTAAAATACAATTATAATTTTATATTATTATCTTCATTATGTTAAAATTGAAAAAAAAATAATAATTTATCGTATTGCCACCTACCTACTGTAATTCCAAATAAATTTCTTTTAACCAAACGATATGTATTTTGACAAAAACAAATTAAAAAATTAAAAAATAAAAATACTCGTATTTATCAATCATAGTTGTGAATGAATCATAAGCGAAAAAATAGTTATCCCACAACACAAGGGTGTTAAAAGCATTTGAGTGGGTAATGCAGTTTCCTTCTTTGCCGGTGTTAAGTGGGCGCACAGTTAGTCATCTCTCTACCAGATTATCAAGAATGAAAAAAATAAAAATTGCCTAAATGAAGAGAGCATTCATCTTTTTATATTGTACATATACTCGACTCGTACATGTTATTCAATATAGCATCTACATCTTTTGTATAAATGTGTGACCCGTCATACCATCTACCGGATATTACATTATAGACGCTTGTATGTATGTATGTATGTATGTAGGTGTTATTGTTCACTAAAAAAAATTTAGCTCGTTAAATTATTTCATTTAAAATATATATATATATATATATATGCATCTTATATGTTTTAAATGCCCATCTGCTAAATAATTTCATTTAAAAACTGCTATATTACAACATATCCAGCGATGGTCATAAAGTGACACACGCAAAGACAGTTTTAAAGTACCCTTCGTAAATATTCAGAAAATTTAAATTTTGTAAATTATAAAAATCATAATTTATTAAGATTTCGAGTCTATGAAAAACAGAAAAAAATATTATAATATTGAATGCGTTACTTGTAATTACATACATACAAAATCATGCCATGTAATCACAAAAATGAAAATAATTCACGGTGAATTATTTTCATTTTCAACACATATATTGATTTTTGATCTGTCTTCATCGTTCATCAGCCTTTGAAAATTCAAGATGTAATCTGGAATTTATATTTAATAATTCTACATAATTATAAATGTCGTTTTCAAACGACATTTATAATTTTATATTAGAACTAATGATAATATTTTTTATTTTTATTGTTTTAACTAAATTGACGCTTGTAATTTGTTATAATATTGTTTGTGTAGTTATTATTTGTTCATTTACATAGTACGGACTATTAATTGTTAGTAACATATGTTTTACAATGTTGTTTTTTGTTCTAAACACGATTCGAATTACTGTCTCAACATAAAAATCGCTATAAGATCGCCCTGAAGAAGTAGGCAAAATTGCTACGAAAGCTCGGTGGAAATCTTAAATGAGATTTTTTAATTAATATCTATTCCAACCTAGTCGTTACAAATAATCATTATATATATATATATATATATATATATATATATATATATATATATATACTGAATTTATTATTTAACAAGAATAGAAAAAAATGTGAATATTTTAGCTTAGCGCTTGAATCTCAATAATTCAAGTTATTAGTCATAATGTTTAGAAACGACAATTTGTAAAATATAATCCATTTACATTATTTTTAAAAACAATTAACAATCAGGGAATTGGTGATTAATCTAAACTACAAACTACATACATATATATGTACAACAATTCAAAACAGTACTTTAAATAGCAATAAAGATTAAAACAATTGTATTTTTTTCTAAACTACAATCGATTTCAAATTTCCAACTTTCAAGTTATATTGCAGACAACCAGCGGCGTAGCCAGAAACTTGTCATGAGAGGGGTTACTAAAGAAATGATATAATATGAATTAATCAATAAAGATAATACTATACTTTTCATAAAAAACAAAGACCAATACAAATTATTTTTTTATAAAAATTGTTAATAACAATATATATATATATTTGAAAAAAATAATAATTTTACATGCAACTTCAATCACGCTAAACTTCCTCATTACATTTTTTTTTAATTTTAGTAATTTTTTTCGGAAAGTTGGAAACCCTGCATGGTAGTAAAATTATATAATTTTTCTGAGAGCTACAAAAATCTTTTGTGAAAATTTGATTAATTTTGGTTAAATAGTAAAGCAAAAATTAAAATTTTAGTATTTTTTTCTCAGAAAGTTGGTAATTCTATATAGTAATAAAGTTATATAATTTTTATGAGCACTAAGAAAACCTTTTGTGAAAATTTGATTAATTTCGGATAAATAGTAAAGCCAAAATTAAATTTTAAAAAATTTAATAATTTTTTTGTAAGCAGTAAAATTCTATAATTTTTGTGGACATTAGTTGAAACTGTTGTAAAAATTTTGGTTAATCACTGATAACTAAATGTAGCCATAATAAATTTTTAGAAAGTTTAGTATCTTTTTCTCGGAAAGTTGGCATCTTGGGCAGTAACTGAATCTACCCTGAAATTTTAGTGCAATTCGAATGAACGGTCTAACAGGAGTTGCAATAACAAAATTTGGACGACTGAACTAGTGAGCGAGCCAGATCCGCACAAACATACATCATTATAAACTAAGTTCAGATTCATCAGATTCATTTCTAGAGGCTATATGAAGCGGTGCAAGCACACAGATTCCAGGTAGCCTTATGCCCCCCCCCCCCTTGGGCATAAGAACATAATACAAAATACATTCCACACAACAATTAACCCACCTTGCATACAGCTAAGCATATAAGGTGGGATAATATTTTTTTTTGTAGGCTTAAAACTTCTTAATAATTATTTACCTTTATCCTAAAAAAAAGCAAAATGCCCCCCCCCCCCCTTGACAGTTTTCTAGATCCGCCACTGATCTGCACATACCCATTGGGCACAACTAACCGCTATAATACCCTTCAGTGCACAGGTATAGAGTATAAATACTTACTATGAAATTTCCAAACTTAACTAATCTGAATGAAAACAAACTACAAGGTGTATTTTTGGTTTGCATAAGCGCAGAAAAAAAAAAACGTTGCATAAGCGCATCAAAATATTAGGTTGGCTTAGGGTAGGTTATGTTAGGTTAAGGTTGTTTACTTATGTTATTCAATATAATCATGATACGCTTATGCAACATATTTTTACGCGCTTATGCAACGTCCAACGTCTGATATTCACGTCAAAAGAATCAAATCAATAGTAATGGATATTTATTTCAAAGTAAAATATATAGACGCTTCATGTAGGTACGAAATGATTAGTGCCCAATAGGTATATTCCGATTCTGGTACCTGTTTTGCACCTTGGCTACTGAAACAAATTATAAGGGTGTTGTGCCCAATGCGTATACGCCCATATGAAGGACACCGTACCAAACCAGTGCCGTCTTAACGTATGGGCCCGCTGGGCACTTGCCAGGGGACCCATGCTAATCTGTGTATGTGAATCGACTTGCTATTAATAAAAATATATTTGACATTTAAATAAATTCTATGTAATATACAGCTATTTATATTCCTATTTTTGTAAGTGGTTGGCCCAGGGGCCCATAAAGCTGTTAAGACAATTTTGTACCCAAACGCTATACCACTGTTTCCTTGCAGTCAAAATGGTAATAATAATTTCAAACAATTCTATATTGAGTCAAAGCAAAACAAAAACAAAAAAACTTGAAACTACAGCTATTCCAGGTTTTAATTAAAAAAGTAATTACTTATTTATATCATAATTTATTGCCGTATAATTATTTGATATAATTCGATACTTGTGCTTTCATAAGATTTTTCTTGCTTTGACAAACAAACAAAATTAATAAAGATAAAAAATATAATACTTGTAAGTCATTTTATCCTAAAAATAAATGATTGTTAACAAAATTATGAGAAAATTTTTAGCTTTGTTTAATAATCACCTTACAAAATAGTTTTCTTTGTAACCATGAAATTATATAGCAATATTAGGAACAAATATTTTGAATAAACGTTCTTTTTTAAATTATTCTTTTACTTACTCTAAGGTCATGTTCAAATTAACAAAAAAATAATAATCATAACCTATTTTGTAGAACATTAATTTTAATTATAAATTCGAATTCGGTTATACTATTGATTGGACAGCCACAAACAATTGACTGTTATTATGAACATTTTTTTAATTTGTTACAAATTTACAATGGTTGTTTGAAAAGTGATACCTCTAGATCTATATTTCAGTTATCAATAAATTAAATAGAAATTTGAACAAGTAAATGATTTACATCAAATAAAAATAAATACTCGTATTCTCACCTCACTTTTAAAAATGATATTTGTCAAAGTATTTTTGTTTAAATGTAGAAATTGTCCACGAGTGTAGGAATTATTCATAAATGAATAGACGGAATTCAGTCAAACAGGTTGTACGAGCAAATAAAGCCAGTATCAGTAAAATCTGTCTATTCATTTATTAATATTACTTTTGACGTTTGTTTAAGATGACTTATTAAGAACGTTAAAATTGTTTAGATAAAATACATAACCCATAAATTAGCGCCGTTGCTAAGGTACCGTGTTGTTAATAGGATAGCTACTATTTGTTGAATTAGAATTAGTTTGAAATGTCATTTTCACTGCATTCCAAAGGTGGTTCTTTTCTATTCTATAATCGTAGAAAAAGTATAGTGTTCTACTAGCATGTTATGGGTAACTTACTCAGACGATTTACTGCATTCGCTTTCGGCTATTATATAGGTTTCTCAATAATTGGAAAAAACAATAGATAAAATTAAAAACTTGTACGTAACTCACATGTATAACTAATATATGTTAGATTTGCAATGCCCGCCTATCAGTTTTCTTTCAAAAATATCATCTGATTCTGATACGGATAAATTTATTCTTAAGAGTTGCGTGGAAATTTCTAATTAAATATGTAAGTCCCAAAAGCCAACTTCTTGACGCACAACTTATGGAGAACCAGAGTCCCGACAGCAAAACATTCCGACAAACCAAAATCACGAAAATCAATTTCCCGACAGACCAACTTCCCGATAATTATTTAGAAAAAATTAGATTTTTTAACTGAATTTTATTCATTTTGTTTTAAATAAACAAAAACATACAATTTTACCTAATCAAAATAAAACTAACTTTTTTACTCCATTTCTGTTTAGCGAATTTTTAAAGAAATTCAAACAATTAGTTGCTAAATTTATTAATTTACATTAAAAGTAAAAATACTCGTACAATACATACATTATTTTATTTACTTAAATAAAGCATATAATAACAAACATTTTCTGACAAAAAACAGACTATTTAAATAAATTAAATATATTTTTTTACTTATTTTTAGAATATAATATCAACAAATTTTTAATAGCAAAATAAACGTAGATTTTTTTTATATTTATCTTTATACAAAACTGTAAACCAAAAACCAAAATGACAAATCACAAACACAAGCAAAAGAAAATTCAAAGATTAAATATAAATTCAACATTGCCCCTATTGAAAAAATCTAGTATGCTACTGATCTGAAATGAAAGTGATTGCTACGTATTGAAATGACAAAATAGAATTCTAAAGATCTTTTGAAAGACGTCAATCTATTGTCTCCAAATGACTATAATACTTAGGACCAATGTTCAAGTCATGCTCCAGTCACGGTCCGGTAAAATTCTTCTATACTTTTTAAATACGTCCGTTCACATATACATTTTTTCTTCTAATTTTCTATTTTCCAAATTTGTATGTATCCAAAGTTTTCTTTTTTTTACTATTTTATTCATCTTCTTCATTTAAAGCCATTGCTATAATAACTAGTTCTTCATACTACTACTCTTGAAACTACACTAAATCTTGCCCAGACTAAGGCTGTGCGATCATACAAATTTGTGATCAATCATTGATCTTTAATTTTTTTATCGATCTCATCGATTGATCGATCATGATCGTTCTTGATTATGCTCAATCATGATTGACCATAAACGACTCAATTGTGTAATTTCACCGCATTTTTCACGTGCAACCACTTCACGAACTGTACAAAATTTTGCCCAATTTACAAACAAAACAATTACACGACTGGGATAAAACGTAAATATAAAAACTAAATGTTTGATCAAACTATTTAATGGACTAAAAAATCAGATAAATCAATTGATCGAATTATTAGATCGATCAGATAATTAGATCGTTCAAACGATTAGATCGATTTTTCTTTTATTGCGATCGTTTGGATTGATCGATCGATCGGTACCTGACCGTTTGTGTAAACGAAAAGATTGAACCATGACTGGTGTGAGACTGGACCGTTAAGAGTGAATGAATACCTATAAATCAAGACTAGACCGAGACCGAGACCGAGACCGAGACCGGACCGTGATTGGAGCGTTGCAGTTGGTGTGAATAGACCCTCAATAGCTCTCAAACTTAAAACGCTTTCAAAATATTTCAAGTGTGTAACAAATAATTGTTCGATCAGGCCATTGTATTATTAGGGATTTTAAAAGGACACCAAAACATTTTGTAGGGTTTTTCCAAGATTTACGGTACATAGTAAAAATAGAAAAACTAGGGTCCTAACGAAATATGATAAAAATCTTTACAGCTGCCTGCTTTTACTTCATTCCGTTAAAAATATTTTAAATTATTTATTTTTCTTTGTTAAAATTTTATTAATTAATTTATTTTATTAATTGATTAAAAATTAGTATTATATAAGATTTTAAATCAATTATGTTATAATAATAGTTATCAATTAGATACGTAAGAAAAATTAAACTAGTATAAATTCATAATTCTTTTGTTTCTATTCTTTTTTTTCCAATAACTATTTCACAAAACTTTTGTTCTAATTGTTATAATAAATTATTATTGTTAGTAAAATTTCAAGCGAAAGATATTGTAAATTTTAAATTATATTAATAAAATTATCTGCAAAACAAATTTATATAATTTGAAGTTAAACAAAGTAAATCTATAAATATATTAATAAATCTTAAACATTTGCAAAAGTTAAGCTTCTAAATCAGTAATCAAAAACAGTATAAAAATGCAGAACTATACTATACATTAAAAATTAACAACTAACATATTTTAGCATTGCAAGAATAGAAATACATTCCGTTCCGATACTTTGCTATTAAAATACAAATTATATAAACTTTCCTTTGCTTTCTGATAAATTTATTAATTTTATTGATAAATATTTTAGAAATGTAAGAAGTTACCTTTAAAACAATTTTCCTTTTCATTTCCAATATATTATAAATTTTTTTTATTATTTTATTACAATAACATACATACATACACAATTATACATACTATCTACCCAAAAGGGTGTGGCACAAATTCTTTTTACTATGCTGAAATTAGTTTCCTCCAAACATTTCAATCTAGTCAAGTAAAATTTAATTTTTCGCGCAATACAGTTTATAAATGTAACATCATAGTCCATTTCATTACGTTTAATTTACTAGTACACTATTTCGCACTGGTCATGATCGGAAAAATTATAAAATATTCCATTTTTTTTAATTAATCGTACAGATTACAATTACCCCGTTGAAAAAAAAAACAAAGTTTTATGTCATTAATGCTACAAGTCTGTAGAGTTAGAAGATAATCTGTCTTTAATTATCAAATTAAGAATTATATTTACTAGAAAAATACAGAATAAATATTAATAACATTACTAATAATAATTAAAACTGATTAGATTTTGAAATAAACCATATTTTATAATTTCATTTAAATTGGCTTCTTTTCTTTTACCATTATCCATTGATAAATAGGAAACGTAATTACCTGGAAACCAGCATGTAACTTCACCGAATCGCGGTCGAAGAAAATTGTATTCAGGACTCTCAGGTAATCGATCTAAAGTGGTTGCAATCATTGTTATGAGAAATGGTAGGCCCCATGCGTAGACACCATAAAGACGTAATCGACACCTTTCTTGTCGTTTTTCTAATGTACCTGGCCGCAAATCTCTGCAACAACACCAAACAAATTTATTACATATTATGTCATCACATATAACATATACAAGACAAATTATTGTTTGAAATTTCAAAACAGCTCATACCTCTATATATGCGTAATAAACAATTAGATCAGACCTTATTTTAATATTTAATTAACAACGTCTTTTAAGCTGGCGGAGCCACAATAACGGACCACAAAAAAAATTTCATAATTTGTGAATAATTTTTTTCTAATTTGTTAAATTTAGATCGTAATTAAATTGATATTAATATTTTTACTGATAATCAAACTTTTTGTATTAAGTTGTTATTTTAGTTACCTCCATATAAATTTAGTTATGTAACAAAAATTGTTAATTTAAGTCAGATCGAAAATATTTGTAGAGCAAATGATATTACTACATGTAAAGTAGTATAAGGTAAATATAAATATTAAAAATTTGGAATATTAGAACACCTATTGAAATAAATATTTAAAAAAATATATTCTTATAAAATTAATTTCACAATAAATATCAGTGATTAATTTATAACAGTAAATATATAACAATGAAATAAAATATATTTAAAAAAATCCTTAACTTATTTTAAAAGAATAATTATTAAAAAATGTTTTTGCAGCAAAAAAGAAAAGAGAGTTTTATTACCATGAAATTATTTTTTAGGTATTGCATAATTTTTGAATGCAAAATAAAAAGTTTTATGTTTATTAATAAAATTTATTTTAATTTATTTATTAATGATTGCGCTGCTAATTTTGTATTTTTGGTTATACTAGGCTCCAAATTCCGGATAAATTTTTTGTACTATTTTTGTAAAAATTCTGCATACTTGATGTTATACGAGTACAAAATGTTAAATATATAAAAACTTTAAAAAAATATTTGCAGAGCTTCTTCGAAATAAATTGTTCCATCTTTGCTTAAAAAAATGTTATCGACAAAATTGTAAATTGTCCACTTTTAGTATCTACAAAAACAAAATTATTTAATTTAATATCTGATAAATTTAAAATAATATTTAATAGTATATAAAAAAAAAAATGACTTGAATATAATAATAAGTTAAGTTTATGTTTACTTATTATTACTTGTTTGAAAATCTGTATTACAATATCGATAAAGATGAAATTTAAATGCAGATGCTGTACTAAATAACTTATTTGTTTTACATGGAGATAATGGATAACTAACAGATCTGTTTTTTATATGCATCATCATATGTGACACAAATATCTTTTTATTTGTTTCGGAAAAATCGCAATTTTTCAAATTTGTTGTAAATTTATTAACAAAAAAAAAACCAATTCTTAAAGGATGTAACTTAAAACTTACTTATTGTCTAAAATGCATTTTGCAGTTGTTGTATAAACATGTAAAAGTATTATTTTCCTAATATATTTCTATGAAAATGTAAATGTTTGTTGTATAAAGTAATATTCACAAAATTTAATGATCAAAAATTACATGTAATCATGGTAGTTTCCGAGCATTTTAATAAAAATATATTTATACAAATTGTGCAAAAATGTACATAACCTATAGCTTGCTATATGATAGTGCTGGGAACCGAATCCGGATAATTTTAGATCCGGATCCAAAATTGTCCGGATATCCGGATAATTAGGTTTTCGGATATCCGGATCTCAGATCCGGATCTCAAATTCGGATATCCGAATCTCGGATCCGGATCCCAGATTCGGATATCCGGATCTCGGATCCGAATCTCGGATCCGGATCTCGGATCCGAATCTCAGATTCGAATATCCGAATCTCGGATCCGAATCTCAGAATCGAATATTCGGATCTCGGATCCGAATCTTAGATTCGGATATCCGGATCTCAGATTCGGATCTCCGGATCTCAGATTCGGATCTCGGACTCGAATCTCAGATCCGGATTTAGGATCCGAACCTAAAGATCCGGATTTCATATTTGAATCGTTTCGAATTTATGCGTTTTATATTTTTATTGTTATATAGGTTTTACACACATTATTTTTAATATATTTATATTATTGAAATAAATGTACGGATAGGTTATGAAATAAATATCTATTTTCTTTTTAACATAGCAGTTATATACGATGTGTCTAAAAAATCATATGTGCATCAAAATTATATATACAATGTGTCTCAAGAATTTTATATAAAATATGTTTTTTATATAACATATAAATATGCAGTGTGTCTCAGAAATAAAAATACTCAATTATTATACATTGTGTCTAAAGAATTTTGTTATTACAAGTTATTACAAGTTATTACATGTTATTACAAGTTCTGTTTTCGAGAAAAATTCTTTTACATATGCAATTCTGAAAATTTTGTTTTAAAATTCTTGGCGATTCATATGCGCTAAAAAATTTGAAATTTAGTATAAAATTATCAAATTTATAAAAACTGTCAAATATTGAGTAGAAATTTTTAATTTTTGTTAAAAAATTATACAATTTTGTTAAAAAAATTCGCATTTTGACAAAAATTTTGCATTTTGTCAAATCTTTAATAAATTTTCCAGATTGTTAATATTTTGAAATTATATATTTCCGGATATCGGTTCCAAATCTCAGATCCGAGTATCGGTTTCGGATATCGGATCCGAATCTCAGATCCGAATAGCGGTTCCGGATATCGGATCCGAATCTCAGATCCGAATATCGGTTCCGGATCTCAGATCCGAATATCGGTTCCGGATCTCATATCCGGATATCGGATCCGAATCTCAGATCCGAATATCGGTTCCGGATCTCAGATCCGAATATCGGTTCCGAATCTCAGATCCGGATATCGGATCTGAATCTCAGATCCGGATCTTAAATTATCCGAGAATCGGATATTCGGATATCCGAATCTTTTTGGATCCGGATATCCGGATCCAATTTTTTCAAATTTTGACAGCACTACTATATGACTTTATATATCACGAAAATAATTACTACATAACTATAATATTTATAAAATATAATATAAACAAAAATTAAATAATCTCGAAACAGTAATAGATAAAATTAAAACCAAATTCCTTAATCTGCATACTTCAAACGTGCTATTATAATATTATAGCTACATCAAAACGTGATACCAGCTGAATGCAACAACGCACAATACTTTTTATTGTATTATTCCATTTATCACACTGTATTACTACCGAAACACTGTATTTTTTTCTGTAAAGGTACATAATTTTATGTAATCAATGCAAATTTACAATAAAAAATGTAATTTTCATTTCTTGTCAAGTAGTTCTTTACAGGAATGTCTGTAAATATACGTTATCTATTTATTTCAACAAAAGCTGCAAATATTGCGGCAAAAATATTGATTACCGCAATTTTTATGTAATATCTTAAAAATTGGAATTTTACTATAGAAATAGTGTAATTTTGTTATTACATACTATGTATTTTCAGTAAATTTTTTACGGTATAGAAGAAACCAAATTCATTATGATAGAGCAGATCTGGTTTTACATTTTTGAAGGTATGTGCATATAAGCAAATGGTAATTTTACAGACAAAAGTTTAGGAGCTCTAACGAGCGAATAACTGCATGAAACAGCATGCATATGTGAATTGTGTATCCAGCGGCTGGATACACAATTTCCAGCCTGCAACAGAATTGTATTAATTTAATATTTGTGCAGTGGAAATTTTTTTAGATTAAAGTCTAAATTAAATTATAATTTCAGAATTGTTCCGTAAAAATCGAATTTGAAAATGAGATGAGATTTGGCGAAAAAAAAAACCAGTTATTATGAAGCAAAATTTAAGTAATAATAATTGCTTGATCAAATCAGTAAATTATCTAAAAACTCTGACTATATTCAACTTATAATAGCTTGAAAGCATCAATTTGTAATTGTATATAATTATACCTGTAAATACAGTTAGAAATAAAAAAAAATTCTTAAGATGTTTATTAGATGATGCAATATGATCACTATCTTATCAACATTCTCTAAATTCTTTCTTCCTTAATATATTGTTATTTTTAGTAAATAATATAAAATTTGACAGATTGCATATATGTACACAAGTTTTTCTTTTAGTTTCTTGTAGCTAGCAAAGTATGATTGTACTTGTATAATATGCTAAAAATTTACGGTATTATG
This sequence comes from Clivina fossor, assembly GCA_963966155.1. Classification (NCBI taxonomy): domain Eukaryota; kingdom Metazoa; phylum Arthropoda; class Insecta; order Coleoptera; family Carabidae; genus Clivina; species Clivina fossor. The sequence goes on from OZ014550.1 coordinate 33,457,153, forward strand.
CGTGTCTATTGTCTGCTGTGAAAGATCATTATCTTTTTTAAACAAAAATTGAAAATTATTTAAGAACAAGAATGTCAAAGAGAAGATTCACTGATTATTTATAATATTTTAAATATAGAAAAAGACATAGTGAAATTGATAAAAATATTGATAAATTTGCCACTTTAAATAAAAATAGAAGAATTAGATTACTATTTGATAGTAATTCGTTTATTTATGCTGGGACCCACAGAAGTACATACCAAAACCATATTGCTATAGGTGTATAAGTTTTAGGAATGTACATACATACATGCATGCATACAGACATCATTCGAAAAACAGTCAAAAAATGTTCAAGAAACCATGAAACATGTTTATATACCAAAAACTTGTAATTGAAAATTTCATATTAGAAAATTACCTCCCTTAAAATAAAAAAGACAAAATAAGATATTAGAATATTTTTATACATAGTATTAAATTTGTTTATTCAGTGTCCGACAAAAATTTGGCATTACATGGGAAAATCTTTTATTATATGTTTTTTGAAAATTACTATAAGGAAACTTTTTGGTGCTTGTAGAAAAACTAAAAATACACTAGCTGCTGGAAGCAGGGCCGGATTATGGCCTAGACAAAAAAGACAAATGTCTAGGGCCCGCATACAAAGGGCCCGGCCTGCAGTCGGTCAAATTTCATTTTTATGTATTTTTACGCAATAAAGTCCTATTATTTTTGCCCGGAGAAAAAAATGTCTAGGGCCCTACAAAAGGTTAATCCGGCCCTGGCTGGAAGTAACTAAAATCTCTTCCAATGTAAGTCAAATTAAATAATCATAAAAAAAAAAATTCAGGTTAAAAATTTATTTATAAAAATTTTGAAAAAAATTATTTGTAAAATAGTTTTGGAATAACATTTTAGACCCCTATACAATTTTTTGTTTGTTTTCAAAGCTAACTTAGTCAAAAAACAAATAATAAATATTTTTCCTATATGATGCAGATTTTTTGGAGGACACTAGATTATTATCTGATTAGCCGAGCGTGTTTAAGCGTCAAGTATTACCGAATATATGTAATACTAGATTCGGTGGTTCAAATCCGTCTTAAATTTAAAAAAAAGACCACAAGGTCAAGCATTAAATAAACAAAATCAGACACAACAGTTTGATCAACTGTTTGTTTTAAAAATATCTGTAGTTTAGATTACCGTTCGAATTCGAATTTGCAGTTTCGAAAAGTGTCTATATGAAATATCACGAAACAAGTATTTCGGTACTTGAGATCAAGGCTCGTCTAAGGCTGTCGCTGTCGCACCAGTGATGATGATGACTGAATTATTATTTGATTAATATAATTACTATAAAATAGTTTTGTATCATTTTTTTAACAATGCAGTTGAAATTTTATACTAATTTTACAAATTAGATATTTATAAAATAAATTTGGTTGTGAATGCAAGATATAAACTTACTATAAGTCCACATTTACAAGATTTATTTATAAAAATATATCTACAACATATTCTTATAATTTTCTCAAAATCAACATCTATTAGCAGCTTGCTTGGGTAATACTAATAGCAAGTCACTTTTGATTTAAATGATAAAATTTGGCTTCTAGAACAGACACGATAATTATGTACAATAAACATGTGTCAAAAGTAGTAAAACAGGAATATTGAACAATATAATTGTTCGAAATTTTTCATTACCCGCTGTAATTTCTTGTTTGGCGTTCGACCAAAATAACCGTATTTCTTAGATGATCTTTTCAAAAAACATTTATGCCGCACTACACATAACAATAGTTAACAGTTCTACACTAATCATAAAAAGAAATCTATTTCTCTTGTTTGTTAAATATAACGTTTTTCCATTTTGTGCTTAAAACGAGTGTTTTGTATTTTTAAATTCATGAAAACAGCAAAAACTTTTAAATATGTTTAGGCAAAATTCAGTTTTGTGTTCTCAGTTATAATTTCTTTAAAGATTAAAGTATATTTGGAAAAAAGAATGTTATTAAATGTTCAAACATTTTAACGCAATATGCATGTAGAAATACAAAATTTTATAGTAAAGTAATTATTATATAACGTGTACTTTTATGTAAATATTTAATATTAAGTAAATGTTTATTAAAAGCTTTTTAAAAACATATATTTTATTTAAAAAGACTCATTTGAGTAACACAACACTAATTTTTTATCACGTAATTATAAGAGCTATATATAGTCATATAAGTATAGATGTGATATTTCTTTTGTTCATAAAATAATCCAAATATTCTAAAATTTAACTTAAAAAAAGTATTTCGTATATTTTCTGTCCGAAACCAATTTTTTAAACTTCAGCCTATATAAAATGATAAATAAATAAACTAAATTTTATCTGAGAAATATTTTGAAAATTTAAAAGTAAAATTTATGAGAAATCACACAACATATATCATTTCGTAACTTCAAAACACGTTTTTTTAAATTTTTATGTACTTTTAAAATATTTTAAATGAGATAAACAAAATTCTTGGATGTCAATAACTTTCAACAGAACAAAAATTACATACTTGTAGTATCGTTTTGAAAAATATTCTTTTTTTTTTCTCTCTCATCAAAATAGTTTATTTTCAAATTCATAAATTTGTCACACTACCTCGTGTATTATGAAGATATGCCATTAAAAAGCAATAAACTTATGTAAAGCCACAAAAATAAGAAAAATTTAGATTATTTCTGGTAATATAGTAAAAATAATTCTCAAATTGATATATGATACATGTATACAATTAATTCTATACTGTTTCTATACAAATATAGAGATACGAAATACATTTTCAAGCATTACTTACATTAATGGTTTTACTACAATTCTTTTTACATATTAGATGTGTGTTAATAAAAATATATATTTTTCTATTCCTATTAAATAATAAAGTCATTTATATGTGAAATTTTTAATAGTTAATGTTATTCATTACATGTGCCAGTGTGTTTTTGAACTATTACTAAACACCTTCTAACCAATACAAATTTTATAAATGTATTACCAAACAGTTTGTGACTAATCGGATGAATTTATAACATTCGCGTACGGCAGCTCGTGCTGTAAACTTCATTCTTATGAGTAATAACCATCATTACATGCCCAGTGAACAATATATTATTTTGTTAAAAATTCAATCAAAACTTTCCATTTTAACTTAGTATCTATAGTGATTTTTTAGTATTATATCAATTTACAATATCAAATTTCAATTTTATAAGTAAACTAATTATTACTAACTAGAAATAAGCTTGAATACATTGAACACATTATTTTTTACAAGAGTCTTGTATCTTTAAAAATTTATTTAAATTGAAATGAAATTTTTTATAAGCTTAACTTAAATAAGTAGCCATTGCATTAAATTTCAAGTTTTTATATATTTTTTTTTAATAATAAAGAACATTATTTTATAAACATTAAATTTATTGCTTAAAGCAGATCATAATAATATAATAATCATGTTTGAATTTTGACTTATAAGGCAAAAAAAAAACTCATTTCATAGAATATTTATATTTATTGTGATAAAGTTTTATCAACATTTAAATAATGATACATTTTTTATCAAAAACCACACTAGTAGCATAGATTTACGCTAGAAAACCGATACACATTTAATTGTACAAATCTTATTAGTATAATGTCCGTATTTCCCTACGGGATTCTGTACTTTAAACCCATTTTAACTTAATTGCAGATTTTGGTCAATTTGTATTGTTTACACCCGTGATTCTCAAACATGGGCCATATCGCCCCCTTGTAGGGAATGTAAGATCCGTGGTGGGCAATGATGGGTAATGGGGGGAGGAGGTATGAAGATTCCGAGAGCAAAATAAAAATAACGCATAACGCGCAAACATTATATCTCTATATAGCAGGGAGGGGGGATTTATTTTATTCATAATTGGGCAATAGCTCAAATAAGTTTGAAAATCTATGGTTTACAGCGTTCGCCTGTGACTCACGCTCTATTGTCCCGTAATAAAACTTTTCTTGAAATACAACCGAAATATTAATAAAACTCACATCAAAATTTGTTTCGTGGATGTCAAGTTATAAACCAACAGAATTTTTGATTAATTTTCATCATTTACAGAGCACGTTTGCGACTCACGCTGTATTAGCGCGTAGTAAAACTACTTGAAGAGCAACTCAACGCCCATCAAAATCTATTTTGATCTCAAGTTATAAACGAACAGAGTTTTTGATCAATTTCCATCGTTTACAGCATTCGCCTGCGGCTTACTCTGTATTGTCCTACAGTAAAACCTTCCTCGAAAAACGACTCAACTATTAATAAAACTTCCATCAAAATTTGTTCCGTGGATCTCAAATTATAAGCAAACAGAGTTTTTGATCAATTTTAATAGTTTTACAGTGTTCGCCTGCGGCTTACGTTACATTATCTCATAGTAAAACTTTCCTTGTAAAATACCTCAACTATTAATAAAACTCCCATCAAAATCTGTTCAATGAATGTCCCATTACAAGTTAATAAAATTTTTTCGTAAACTTTTCCCTACTTTTGATATTTTTCCATCATTGTGGTAGTATTAAGTTGCATTTCAAAACCGAGCAAACATACATACATATATACATACATACATATTTACATTGTGCTTGATATATATAAAATTTAAAATTTATACAATTGAATGCCTGTCGATTTACTAGCGTACATCCACGATAACGTGTAGGGTCTCAAAAAAAAAAAAACTTCTGCGATTTACTGGCTTGAAGTATTTTTTATAATTTTCTGTTCCACAACAGACTTAATGATAGTAATAGATAAAAATTATATGTAAAGGTTTGGAATCAGTTGAATATATGCTAGATTAATAGAAAATTATTTTTAATTTTATGTATTTTGCAACGAAAGTTAAGTTTAGCATAATTGTTAATCTTATTTTTTCTGTATATAATGAAATGTCATTTGTAAGTTTTATAAGCAAAATTCTAAGAAAAAATTAGTTAAAAAAAAATTAAAATAATAAAAAATAAATAACAACGCTATTCGACTTCATTAACTTTTTACTGAAAATATTAAACATTTATTTCAGACTATTTTATTATATTTTCATTTCATTGCATAAAAAATTCCAATGACTTTGGCACTTTTAAAAAAACTAGTCAAATTAGTTAAAAATTAGTTATAATCAAAGAGATAGAATTCAATATCTCCCAATATTCATACAAAAATTAGTGATAATATAGTAAATAATTTTTGAAATATTAAACCTATTCAAAACTTTTAGCCAATCCTGTATTATATTTGAATTCTCACATACATACGAAGTACAAATTTAAATACATTAAAAAATCAAGTTTACTTAAAATATAATATCCAATTAACTGAGTGAGTGCATTTCATTTTTCTGCGAAATGTGAAATTTGAATACGTAAATATATCGTATATGTTTGCAAAACCAGCTTTCATCGACGTATAAATATTTAATAAATATAACTCCTTCAGATTCTGGACTAAATTTATCGAACCTAGTTATAAAATTTATTTTAATGATAAACAACGCAAAATATCTGAAAAGTATCTTTCAGAAAAAAAAATAATAAAAACCTATCATCTCGGGCACGGTTCGGCCTTGCGTCGCCTTTTAAATTGGCTAGATTTTATTTAGAATTTTTGATCGCAAAATTTCGAGTTTGCTGGTATAAATAACTCAACACCGAGACACTAAAAACTTATTTATTTATATAATCCAGAACTAAAGAAAGAGACTAGGTATATGTTTGATTTTTCTTTTCAATTTTTTGTTTGACTTTTCGAGCAATTTAGAAGCTAAAAATTGACATTTAACATCAATATTAACGTTCGAAGAAACACTAATGTTCGAATAATATATATTTATCGAAATTTTTCTTTTCTGTTTTTCTTTTTAAATGTTAACCAGATAATGAGTAAAAAATTGTTTGCTTTCTTTTAGAGTTATTTTTAACTTTATTGTATTATACACAATACCGCTAATTATATAATATACTAATTGAAAAAAATCAACTTTAATACGATATAACAATACACAATTTGATATACAAAATGGTTAAACCCTATTCAAGTCATAGTAAAATCACAGTCAATGAATTTATTGACTATAGATGATTTACAATGAAAATATTTAAAATAAAAGAAAATATGTATGTGCACATTGTCATAAATTGTTTATTGTACGTTTAATATTAAATTTCATAAAATAATAATAAAATACTAATATAATGTCATAAAAAGTGGTTTACATCCAAAAACAATAAAAACTAACATTAACTTAAAAAATACTTTATTTCTAGATAATACAAACCGAACCACTATATGAACCATTATTTTAACCAGTTTAAAATATATTATATACTGATATATTCAAAGAATTCACACCCTCTTAATCGAGCGAAGCAATTTTAAGTCGAAAAACTTTTTCGGTCAATATTGATATTTTAGCAAGTAATCTGTCTATGTAAACTCTGGAAACAAACACCTAATATATATATATATATATATATATATATATATATATATATATATATATATATATATACTCGTGTTTATAAAAATATTGCATATAATAAAGTTATACATTAATTAAGTAGTAATTTAAAAACTATACAATTATGTTAATATTTTAAATACATCGGTAATAAATTAAATTAACCGTATAATTGATAAACTTAATTACGAATGGCTAAACATAATGAAATATCTAGGTACTTATATGCATATACAAAAACCAATAAAAATTGTATATACCTACCAAATAATTGTTATCACCAAAATTAAAATTGTCGTACTAACTTTCTAATAATAATTTATCTTTATTTTAAAATTAACTCATTTAATTTATCAATATCTTAAATATTTATTCCTTTCGAAATATTTCTTTTTAACCAAAAAATAAAACTTTGAAAATTCAATTCAAAATATTCATTTAAAAAATAAATAAAAAATCTACAAACAATAAAAATTACTAGTATTATATATCAGTTTCGCAGTATATGGTCATAAAATGGTTCAATAAATTTTTTCATCGTTGTATAAACTTCTGCATGACTCAAAAATTATTTAAAAATTCAAATTTGATTTATTAAAAAAAAAATGCAAAAATGTGGCCTACATATTTTATTTCAAACGTACATACTTTGAGAGTTATTAAATATGTCAAATTTATTAACAAATATTCTAAAATATAGAATCAGAATATAATCAAATTGTTCATGTATTCAGATATCATCTTTCTGAAAGTAGTATAGAAAAATAATAAAAAGTCATATTTTCGAACTCATATCTAAATAAATAACTAATTACATTGAAACGTATGATTAGTCTAGTAAATTAATAGCTAATAATATGTCATATTCCATAAAAAAATATTTATATTTTTAAGATGTCTTTCCAACCTCTGATAAGATGTGGATACTTAACTGTGGAATGAATGTCTACAAATATGAGAAGAGAAATAGGAACTTGGATAGGTAACTGTTTTAATATAAAAATTAGTAGTAATATGATTGATATTGTAAGTCATGTTGATGTTTGCAAAAAGATTTCAAAAAAATTAGATGTTTTGTACACAATAAGTGACTTTTTAAGTATCTGGACTCGTAAAACAAACTATGTATAATACAATTATACTACCCCACTTTAATTTCTCTGGAACTATAATTTATTTATCTAATGTCGATGATAAGGACAGGTAACAATATCTACAAAACTGGGCGATGAGAATTATACTTGGCTGTAATCGTTATTACAATATCAAATTAATACTCAAAACATTGAAATGGATTGAAATAGATAAATTTACAAAAAAAATTGTAGAGAGTTAAATGACATATTTAAATGATTTATTTTAGTTATGATATTGATAGAATAATCTTATTTTTGTATATTTTTGTAAGTTTTGTTTTTATAATTAATTATATTTAAATGTATTCTCTATTAGCGCAAGCTATAATAAATATATTATCGTATTATTATTACAACACATTTAGTCTATGCTTATTTATTCTACAACTAATCCGAAGTTGAAAAAACCGGCCCTTATAGTTACTTATCAAAGCTGTTAGTACGTATAAAGTATGTTATACGATATTATATTTAACACAAAGATATAAGGAATTACAATTTTATTCCAAACTTTACATACTGTAGGAGAACACAGAAAACAATAAAATAACCATTTCATCATAAATAAATATTCTAAAACTTTTTTCATAAATCAAAGAACAATAATGCATATTTAACAAATTAAAAAAAATATTTACATTAGATCAACATATCAAAATCATTCTCTATTCTTCTTGCATTAGATGATATTTCATCCAATATGATTGGAAAGCTAAAAATTATCTATTTTTGAATAGAGCAACTAAAATATTATAAAAATCATCTTCTTTCTTTTTTTCTGTATATACAAAGTCAAAGAAATGTCCTTGATTATCTAACAAAAGATAAATACATGAATCTACAGCAGTAATACAAATAAAATTATTAATTTACTTTTGTATTATTTTACAAAAATCCAAAAAATAGTAATTCTTTACTGTAATAATTGAAACATGACGTCATTACGCGTGTTTGAATTTGAAAGTCCCGGCAGAGAAAACGTCTTTAGTTTCTTGAACAAAGAAACAAGATCCAATAAACGTTGTGAGTAAAACAATGAAGGAAAGAAGTCCCTATCTCTCCCTGACCTCTAAATCGACGACGGCCACCTGTCTGCATTTCGTGACCCACATTTGGGTCAACAACTTTTCTTCCGCAAGTTGCTTCGCGTCGGTGTCGGTGTCGGTAAGACAGAAAACTTTTTTCAACACTACGATACCACAACGCGCGCTGCTGCGCTAATAAAAATCAAATCCTGTTTCTTTAACTCTCGGTGAAAACCACAAACACGAAATAAAACTATTTTCTTTTCTCGCTTCGGTGAAACGGATTAAAAGTCCAAGTTGGTGTTGGAAACTTTCACTTGTTTTAAAATCGGGTGCTTGACCCCATCGCCATCGCTGTGGCTAACCGGATATTGTCACGAAAGTCAATTGTATTTTCTTTCTTCTTCGTTATTTCGATTGGTGTGAAGCATTGTTTAATTGATTAGAAAAGATGGTGCAATATATTGAAATTTGATTATGTGAAAGAATTTATTATTATTATAACTTTTATCAGTTTTAATTATGATACAGATTCTTTTTTGAGAAAGTTGGACAGGTTTTGTAATATTTAATGAATTATTGTTGTAAGGTATATTATATTATTATTGTTGTAAGGTATATATTATACATGAAGTGAGTTTTAAGAGATTGTCTGACGAATTATATTATTATAATTTACAAATTAGTGATGTCATATGATTAATTTTTCTCTGTATTCAAATCAAATTCTTATTAGATGAAATATTTAATTTAAAAATAAATGATAATTTTGTAGTATGTCGTATATTTATATATTTCTATTCGTCGATTTCTATAAAATTTTACGTAATTTATCTATTTTTGAAGTAAAAATTTAATTTCAACTATGTATGTTATTCGAAATGTCATCTAATTAAATCATCTAAAATTCAGTCATCTAATTCTATTTAGATGATAAAACTATTTAATTAACTTTGGATAATACAACAACCTAGAAAAATATCTAGTTATATTAAAACAATATACTGGAAGTAACTGTTTGCTCTTACATTAGATGTTTCATCAAATATAATTAAATGGCTGAAAGTCATCTAAATTTTATTTTTATTTTTTAGATAAAATAACTAAAATATTGGAAAAATAATATAACGATTTTTTTGACTAAAAATCTGTTCGTGTATAACTTGCCATTCACGAAACAGATTTTGATGAAAGTTTTATTAATAATTGAGTCGTTTTCGAGGAAAGGACAATGCAGCGTGAGCCACAGGGAAATTCTGTAAACGATGAAATTGATCAAAGACTCTGTTCGCTTATAACTTGATAGCCCCAGAACAAATTTTGATGATGATTTTTATTAAGTTTTGGGTCGTTTTTCAAGAAAAGTTTTATTACAAGACAATACAGTTTGAGTCACAGGCGAACGTTCTAAACGATAAAAATTTTTCCAAAAACTGGGATTAAATTAAAATAGATTTAAAGTAGTGAAGTAGTGAAATTAAACTAAAAACAGCACCGAAATTTACTCAATAAATGTAATATCGTTGAACGTTGATTCATGTGCCGTTTTCAAAACAGTGATTGGAAAAACAATTATAAAAAGAGTTAAAATAAGAAAAAGCTGTGATAATTATAAAGAATACTACCTAGACTACATACAGTATATTAAGTTTATGTAACATATTCTTTTTATTTTATTATTTATTTGAATAGTTCTAGATGAAATTAGAGTTTCCAGATAACTTTAAATATCTATGTGCAGCACGTCCAACAACAGTTAAAATTCGTTACAAGACTCAATGGCTGGTATTACAAACTCGATTTTAAATCCGATTTGAACTAATAACGATTTCAGGACAATACAACTGTCACAAGACCTGGACTAAACAAAGAACTAAAACACACAAAAATAGATCTTGCAGTACCAGTCAATTCGAACTAGTCGAGTTGTCCTCCATGATAACCAGATAAAGATTTTTCGTGACCGATTTGTTCCCCTGGCATGCCCGAGTTGTCCCAGCGGCAGCGCTAAAAACCGCGCATGGCCGAGTTGTCCGCCAAACTTTCAAATTTTGTCTAAAGTAGAAAAGGTAAAATCTTTTCATACGCGTGTATCTGTTCTCAAAAACTATAGTTTGAATACTTTCCACTATAAATTAGATACTTTGCACTTTGTACAACCTAAATTTTAATTTGAATAATTTGAACTATAAATTTGATACATTCCACTATAAACGCCACGAAACCCTATCATCTGCGCCACTGTTGGCTTAGGGAAGGTTATGTTAGGTTTAGGTTGTTTAGTTATGTTATTATTCAAAATAGGCGCTTATCTCATTGTCGCAAATGATAGGTATCCACCTCAGGCAAAATTTGAAAGTTTGGGAGACAACTCGGCCATGCGCGGTTTTCAACGCTGGAGATAATTCGGATATGACCTTTTTCCGTCTCAGGTACAATTTCAAATTTTCGGCGACAATTCGACCCTGCCCAGTCAATTATATTATTTTATTAAAAAAATACAGGCTACACGTCAGACAATTTTTATCTCTAGTAACATCACAAATTGTTAGTTAGAAATTAGAGCTATACTTACAAAGTATATATACTGCTTAGCTTGAATCGCATATAGTTAATTTTAAAAAAAGATCTTATTTATAGATTTAATATTTATTTTCAAATTGCTAAATAATTGTCATAGATACTAATAAAAGAAAAACATGAATTTATATATCCCCGTAGCTTAGATAAATAGATTCACCAAGTCTTACAAGAATTGATGTAAGTAATATCTCAAATGAAGCATATACTTTCACAAATCATCAGGAGTTCTTTGAATGTATATTGAGCTTATATCGGAAACCCGGAAAACAACTTCCTGTTTTAATTTCATATCTACACTACGTTACTATCCGCAGTACATATTCGGAAGTATCACTTTTAGATTAACGTTTGTATTCATTATAACATAAGAGTGATATAAAAATATTTTGGCAAACAGTATAAGATTTCATAACATAAATAAATTTATAAACAAGCAAAAATATTAATACTAATGTCAATAATAACAGACAAATATATGTGTCCTATTTCTTTGACCATCAAAACAAATGAAATAAATCAACAGAATATCAAAAAAAAACAAACTTATATAAACATAAATACTTAAATGCATATGAAGAAAATGAAGTATGTGTGTATCTTACATAGAAACAAATACAGAAACATATATTTCATAGACACTCGTGTGTGTTATTCAAGGCGCCAGATTAGTTAGACAAACGGCCGCTGCGTCGCCAACAGTTACCATTGCTGATAAAGAAACCACAAGCAAACCATAATATGATCTACTAGGCAAACCGCTGACAACATAAGAGGTATTATATTCCAGATTCTATCATAAAAATGTCAGCTTCCTTTAAAGTGTTGCTAATACGTTTACAGATAGTTTGAGGTTAATGTTTGTTTCACACTTATTCTGCACTATATTATCACGGAAATAATTTTGTCGTAGATACAAATATCTGATGTCATTAAATTTTTAATATTGCTTAATAGAATTTTTAAGTTCATATAATAATATAAATTTGTCTATACACCATATATAGATTGGCTGAATGAAAGAGCTGTAATTTTGGTTGAACCCCGCCATTGCCCATTGTCAATAAGATTTATTTATTTTTGGAGAATCAAATTCATACAACGTACCTTACAGTTGTGATTAGATACGTGTAATACATTAATGGGAAAAATATCATTTAAATATACAGATAAATATTAGACAAAAAGAATAAAAAAGACAGTTAATTTCTGCCGCGCATGTCCTTTAGGACATAAATACAGAATACAGTTACACTATATTGTAATTAAATATGAATTTAAAAATATGACTTTTTAGCTGAGCTAAAGTCTGATTCGACACTTCTTTATTTATCTCAAAATTAGTTTTGTTTTGATTCGTAATACTATTAGTTGTAAACTGCCCTATCTACTAACTTGTGAAAACAAAAAAAATATGTTAAAAGACATTAATAATTTATATTGAAATTATATATTGAATTTATATTATAATGAAATTTGTGCATTTGTGTTATTTTTTCATAAATTAAGAGGTAGTTTGGTTCAGAATCACTAGCTCTGCGCTAAAATATAATACAAATTTTATAAAAAAAAAAAAAACGAAAAAACCTATGATAGAAATGATAACAATTCTCTTATTTTGAAAGACACAGAATGAACAAATTTTGGAGCTTCTCCATGCAAATACACTCTTTGCAATACAATACAACCCCACCTTCATACTGAAGTAGAGATAATCGACTATTCACTTAATTTCATTAAAAACATTATTTTTTATATGAATTTTAATTATTCGTTTCGACATATTTTTTCATAATTTTTATAGTGCTTGACTGCTTTATAAAAAATAATTAAATTTAATGCACAAAATTAAAATTACAATTACAGTTGTATTATGTAAAAAAAATCTTAAAATTAACAAAACATTATAAGAAAAACTCTAGAATATATTAAAGTGTTCACTATATTATTTAACTTATTGTTTCAAGTCTTTACAAAAATCACAGAATCTTTGTTTTAATATGTTGTAAAATTGAACAGTATTATTACGAAACAGATCTTTTTAATAACATTAACTATAGTTTGTATAACTATGACCCAAGCAATTCGAATTATTTATTATAAAATTTAAACCTCTAATAAAAACTATTTGATTCAAAAGTAATTTGAAATAAATATGCACTAAAATACATGTTCCACTTATAAATTACAAAAACTAAAATACAATTGTTTTTCCAAGTATAACTCCAACAATTATCATAATTTCTAAAGTTTAAAGTTCAACTATACACTCTTAAATATCTTTATAACAAATAAAATTCCTATATTTACTACCTTGAACGAAGTATAAAATAAAAATATGCATATTAAAAATACAATTATAGATCAGAAATAGCAAAAATATCATAAATTCCATAATTGAATTGACTGGATGATAAATTTTCATTCAATAAACAAGTTTAATAGTGTTTTTCACGTACTAAAAATTTAAAATAAATAAAACAACTAATGTACGTATTAAAAGTTCCAGTAGCAGCAACCCATTCCGAATGTTTCTATCAAAACAAATATTCGACATTTTATATTTACGATCGATATTAAAGCTTAGTAATAAAATTATAATAAGTTTCTATTTCTCAGCGAATGAGTTACATTCAAATTTATCTAAACCCCTTTAACCAGACACATTTTCATTCGGAAACTTGGCAAACTACAAAAAACACACTACCAAAATGAAATAATTAGAAAAAAATTGAAAAATTACAGAAAAAATGTTGTTGCAAAAGTAGCTGTAAGGCAATTAAGATAATTCGGCCATTTTAAACAAAAGTCTGATGAAAAGTTTGATAAAAAGAAGATAAAAAGTATATATATATATATATATATATATATATATATATATATATATATATATATGTATATGCGATATTGAAGATGTATGTACAAATGATAAAAATAAAAAACATGTATAAAAAAATGAAAGGCAATTTGCGCATATGTATTTATTAAATAGTTTGGAACATTTTGTGAGATATATTTTATTTAATATTATTTTTTGTCAATCGAAACTTCTCGTCTGTACCCTAGTACTCAAAATGAATGCGACAGATGTAGGCTAAAATAATTTGTTTGCATTTATAGTTTATCGTCACTTGTCGAACTCTATTGTTTGGCCTGTTATATTTTTCGAATACGAACAAGTTTTTGATTTTCCTATCGAATCGAAGCACTGTGCTCTTGTAAACAAGTAGATACATTGGCTGATACTATATATATATATATATATATATATATACAGTAGCGCAGCCAGGATTTTGTCTTGGGGGGGGGGCCAAGGATTTTATCTTGGAGAAGCAAAAAAAAAGCAAATACTAACCAGATTTTCACTTTATCTTATATGAATCGAATAATTAATAGTTTAAAATAATGAATTTTGGCTAAATATTTTGGGGTAAATAATTGTAGCGTTAGAAGTGACTGCTGTATATATGACTAAACGAATAAAAATTGTGCTAATTCTGCTAGCCCTGGGGGGGGGGGGGGCAAGGCCCGTCGGCCCCCCCCTTGGTTGCGCCACTGTATATATATATATATATATATATATATATATATATATATATATAGCTTAGATTTTATAAAACCAAAAGCTACTCAAAAGCCGAGCTTGTAGTAGCAGCCATTAGTAACAAAAATAAAAATTAGAAAGAGAGTAGTCCAGTGCAGAAGAAATATCCTATACCACCATGGAAACATTATTTCCATGACAATCCAATAAAATATATTTTTGAAAAGTGTTATTTGTAGGATCCATATCTTTTTGAACGAGTAAAGCTCGATCTTCCTGATATTTATTTCTGTTGTTATATGACATCATGTCATCCAAAAGTTTTGTGACCGGGTTATCTGCCGAATATTGCAAATTACACTTTTGAAGTCTAGAGAAATTTAAAACGAATTTTACGTGTGTTATATAGGCACCTACCATGTGCAAGCCGAGGTTATTTCGAAATAATTTTCAGTTTTCTATTCATAAAATGTAATAAACTTTCTTGGCGTAACAGCTGAGCAATCAATGCCTTAACAGATGTAATTCGCTTTATATCACGAATTCGTTTTATAACTGAACGCGAAACGAATATAAGCTAGAACTTATAAACGATGAAAATAAAATAGAAAATAACTACGGATATCGAAAGATAAATATAGATTTTCTATGTTTTCAGGCATCAATCACACTTATAATGCAATCGCAATGCCAATACCAACTTGAATCTTAAAATTGCTTAGCGACAAATTCATTTCGATAAGTAGGTAACTCCAAGAAGTAATCTAATACAACAAATATCGTAAAGATTATAAATTGTCTTGGAATGTTGTCGTAATCATTGTTTACATTCCGATTTTCTTATATGCATTGATCAATTTTATAGCGTATGTCAAATTATGTTAGATATGCAGAAGGTCAGTGATAAAAACAGTAACAATCTAAAATTTTCTGTGATTCAATTATTTTACTTAGAATTTAGAATTTTTAAATTAATTCGAAATAAAACCAATCTTCTTCCTAAATTAATTAATTAATTTCATTCTTAATATTTAATAGTCAATATGACAGATACTTCATTAAAATATGATATGAATACGACCATATGTGTTGAGAAATATTTCAAAGTTTATAAGTTTAAAAACAAAAAGCACTTTTCGGTATGAATTGAATAATATTTCAAAATAAATTCGATTTGACAATTGCACACGATATGCCGTCAACAGCACAATATCCTACCAATAGATTTACTTTATAAGTTTTATAATTTACGACTGTGTAAAGTTTTAAATAGTTGTGAATTAGGTACAATTTCATAACTCACGATTGTGAGTTATAAACAGTATAAATTAATACAATATAGGAAATACATATATTATACGCGTATTATTAAACAGAAGTAGAAAAAATAATAAAAGAATAATTACAAACATTTTTTACAAATAAATTTTTTCAATATCTTTTGTTGATCAAAACAAAATAATATCGGTCTTTCTATAGAAATTCAATAACTTTGAAAATAAGAAGCTGCTTATTTGAACTCCCGATACAATATCTGAACTCTACTAATTTCTATATTGTATTTAGTCAGTAGAGTTTCAAATAAACAAAACTCATACGTGCTATATTTTTTTTATATAAAAAAATTCCATTACTAATAACAAATGCTCTGTATAAAAATTAAATATTTTTAAAACATTTCACAGAAAGTAAATGAAAACTTCTACGAAATTATCAAAACGAAATCTATATTTTAAACGTATTTAAGGGGAGGTACCACTTTTTTACTTAAATGTGGTTTTTGAACCCTTTAGAACCAGGTTTTAAAGTATGGAAGCGTAAGTCGCAATAATAAATGTGCAACAAAGCATTTTATAGAGAGCGCTCAGCAGCGCTCTGCTTGAAACTTGAAACTTTAAACGCGTTTTTCTAGAAACTATGTTTTTAAACTGCGTTGACAGCATACAAGTCGCAATTTTTGTCCGATTAACTTGGAATTTGGGGAAAATGTTGCCAAAACTTCAACTTAAGGATCAACTGGTCATTTTTTTGATATGTAGTTTTTTCGATTTTAGCGACCCAAAAAAAGGACGAAATTTTCAAACTTTTTTTTTCAAATGAGTATAACTTGGCGAAAAATGTATTTTTTTGAAATCCGGCCAGTTGATCCCTAAGTTACAATCTACTTTACATTTTAAAAACAAGAAAATTTATTTCAAATGGGAACTGAGCGCTCCAGCCTGTCAACGCAGCAGCAGTCTTTTTGGGACATGGTCTTGGTTCGGAGGTTGTAGCGGTCGCAATTGGTTACAAAAAGGCTTCGAACTATTTGAAAATATAGAGGAATATGTGCCAAATTCAATGTAAAAAAAAGTAGTAATTTATTTACATTCCTGTGCCCAAAATTAATTCGTGAAAATAGTCTCTTTTTTTAGTATTCAGGGTGGTACCTCCCCTTAATAGAAACAAATCTGTAATAACAAAGTTATATTACTCTTCCGATAAGTTTAGATAGAGCAAAGTTAAAAAATAATCGTAATAAAAAATTATCAAAATGATTCACATTTATTTATTTATTCAAGACAAAATATATGCATTCCACAGCACAGCCAACCAACTTCACAAAACCTACTGACCCAAATATTCCCGCGAATTCATAACAGTATAAATAAGAATTTTTTAATGTACGATATGTGCAACATAACCTGCTTATGTTTTGGAATGTACATACGTATGTGTAGATAAAAGATTTATTAATTTCATTCAGATTCATATTCTAAATATATTTCCAGATATATTGCTAATATTTTTTTTATTTCCAGTGATATATGTATGTTTCATTTATAATTCTTAGTAGCACAGTTTTAAAGCACCTAAAATTTATTATGAAAATTTAAATTTGAAATCGTTTAATCTAAATATTATTTTATGACTACATGTTAAAGATAAAATTAGTTTTGTTATAAGATAAATTTATAGTAATAATAAATAAATTTTTACGTAAATTTTGAATTAAGTAAACTTATAAACGCATGTGCTAAATTTTATAGAATTTCATATTACTTACCTGTAACAAAATGAAATTATTGCTAATTAATTACAACTGTAATAAATATTTACAGATTATCTAAAACATAGATTTTCAAACTTATTTGAGCTATTGTCCAATTATGAATAAAATAAATGTCCAATCCCCCCACCCCCACCCCCCCTGTGCTATAGAGAAAATAATTGAGCGTTACGCGTTATTTTTATTTTACCCCCGGAATCTTCATAGCCTATAAGTTCATCATTACCCACCACGGATCTTAAGTTGCCCACAAGAGAATGATATTGCCCACTTTGAAAATATATAAATATTTTTATATAATATGTATGTTAGGTAGATATGTTGATAACAAATTATAACTTGGTTGTGTGATTATTAAATAAACTAATAGTTAAATATAATTTTGTACATATATGTAAATTTTATTTAAAAAATTTTATTATTATTATTTTACCTGATAGAAATTTAGATTCTTGAACCTAAATAATTTCTCTTATTGAACCTATACCTGAAACCGAACCGTAATCAACATATTGAACCTAAATCTGAACCTGAACTTATTTAAATTCGGTTTCTGGTCACATTTTTTGCACATCTCAGATATGCCATTACCGTCCAAAAATTGTTAGAAGTCACTAAATAATTAAAAAAAATATATTGTCAACTTTTTAAAATTCTAAATTCTTTAAAACACAATAATAAAATTCTGTTATGTCAGGAAATTGTGGTAACAAAAGAAACTTAATAATTTGTGTATAATAAATGGTTTATTATAAAGTTTGAATATATCAGTAAATACACACATCTATACAGAATGGCTACTAGTTAAAGACTGCGCGCAAGATAGCAGATTTACCCGCGCATCACAGTACCGAACGAATACGGACTTGTCCGAACTATAATCGATAATACAGTACATAGTCGATAACATAGTACATGGTCGATGACATAGAGCGCATATACGATCATACTTTAACATGTTAGATGTATAGTTACTTTTTATTTATTTACCTAGAAAATGTACAGTTAAAAGTAAAATATCTGCAACTTTTGCGTTTTACCGTATCAATTAAATAAATGAGAATTTCATAAAAATACAGCCAAATAATAATATGTACAAGTAAAAAATAAATAAACTCGATTTGCTTTAGCTGACATAACAAATATTTTTGCATAAACAAAAGATGTGAAGGTTTTTAGCGAAATACCAGTCTAAATTGACTAATTAAAGCTTCAATAGAAACTCGCTAATTGCCCGATTAAAATTAATAGACGACTGTTAATACCGACACATGATCATAAATATCACTTGTCTTATTACCACTTTGACTGCAAAGAAAACATTTTGAAAAATTAAAAAACTTAATTTAAATTTTATTTTGACATTTTATTTCTTATATGTGGATAAAAAGATAAAATACATATAACATTTTGAGACAATTTGGAATTGTCTAGATACTAGATAAATTTATTCATTGATAGATACAGAATGTCAAGCCATAAACAAATAAAATGTATATATATATATATATATGTATATATATATATATATATATACCTACTGAAAACAGCACTCAAGAGTGTTGATCAACTAATAATTAATAATTAAAAATTAAAATAAAATAATTCAAAATATGAAATACATGTTCAATATATGAAAATTACAAAAGAATCCGTTGACAGTTTCAAAACAACCAAACAAACTCTTGCCCGTCTCGGTACACAATGCATGCCTATTCGGAATATATCAATCTCTGATTTCATTTATTATTTTGACTCCGTCCAGCACACACATACCTAAAAAGCTGACGGCTCCGCGATCGGACATATATATATATATATATATATATATATATATATATATATATATATATATTTATTTCAAATTTTGTTGGTTATTATCTTGTCTATAGAAACTAATAAATTGATTTATATATATATATATATATATATATATATATATATATATAAATCAATTTATTAGTTTCTATAGACAAGATAATAACCAGAAAATTTGAAATAAATTTCGAAAAATTTATATGACTAAAATTTAATATTAAAAATTTCCGATCCAATATTACATAAATAATAAATATATATATATATATATATATATATATATATATATATATATATATATGACGTATCTAATGCGTCTAACTTTATTTCAAATATATTTCTAAGTTCAAAAAACAAAAATTTATTAAGTTGGAATTCTAAAAATAATTTATTTATTATATTTTCCAGTTAACAGTTAACACGTGTTATAATTTGGAAAACTTTTATTACTTGTAAATAATAATCTTCTCAAAACAGTATTATATATATATATATATATATATATATATATATATATATATATATATATATATATGAGTTAGAATATTAATCGCGTGAAGCAGAGTATTAATTTAATAGTTTGAATAATTACACATCGAATTTAATTAGAATATTAAATTAAAAATTGTCAACTGCCTCGTCTGGGACACGAACCCAGGACATATAGGTCGCTAGCCTAATGCTCTCCCAACTGAGCTAACGAGTCAAGACGAGAAGGCAACAATTTTTAATCAATGTAAAGTATTCATATGTATTTTCAATCACAGCCAAGTAAACGCTCACGGATTTGCAAGCATGAATACCAGGTAGGTTTATTTTTCATATGAAAGATATTCGTAATAATTATTCGAGTTTTTTTGTCCAAATGACAATTCAATTAAGAATATAAATGTATATTTGAGTTAGAATATTAATCGCGTGAAGCAGAGTATTAATTTAATAGTTTGAATAATTACACATCGAATTTAATTAGAAAATTAAATTAAAAATTGTCAACTGCCTCGTCTCGAATAATTATTACGAATATCTTTCATATGAAAAATAAAACTACCTGGTATTCATGCTTGCAAATCCGTGAGCGTTTACTTGGCTGTGATTGAAAATACATATGAATACTTTACATTGATTAAAAATTGTTGCCTTCTCGTCTTGACTCGTTAGCTCAGTTGGGAGAGCATTAGGCTAGCGACCTATATGTCCTGGGTTCGGGTCCCAGACGAGGCAGTTGACAATTTTTAATTTAATTTTCTAATTACATTCGATGTGTAATTATTCAAACTATTAAATTAATACTCTGCTTCACGCGATTAATATTCTAACTCAAATATACATTTATATTCTTAATTGAATTGTCATTTGGACAAAAAAACTCGAATAATTATTACGAATATCTTTCATATGAAAAATAAACCTACCTGGTATTCATGCTTGCAAATCCCTGAGCGTTTACTTGGCTGTGATTGAAAATACATATGAATACTTTACATTGATTAAAAATTGTTGCCTTCTCGTCTTGACTCGTTAGCTCAGTTGGGAGAGCATTAGGCTAGCGACCTATATGTCCTGGGTTCGTGTCCCAGACGAGGCAGTTGACAATTTTTAATTTAATTTTCTAATTAAATTCGATGTGTAATTATTCAAACTATTAAATTAATACTCTGCTTCACGCGATTAATATTCTAACTCAAATATACATTTATATTCTTAATTGAATTGTCATTTGGACAAAAAAACTCGAATAATTATTACGAATATCTTTCATATGAAAAATAAACCTACCTGGTATTCATGCTTGCAAATCCGTGAGCGTTTACTTGGCTGTGATTGAAAATACATATGAATACTTTACATTGATTAAAAATTGTTGCCTTCTCGTCTTGACTCGTTAGCTCAGTTGGGAGAGCATTAGGCTAGCGACCTATATGTCCTGGGTTCGTGTCCCAGACGAGGCAGTTGACAATTTTTAATTTAATTTTCTAATTAAATTCGATGTGTAATTATTCAAACTATTAAATATATATATATATATATATATTATTTTATTTATAATTACATAAAATAAGTTTTCTTGTCTGGATAATATACATTATAATTACAAATTATTAAGTATAATTGAATTGAACCATTTTGAAATATACCGGTTTTTAAAGCTTTTACTGTAGGTATATTTAATAATAATTAAGACCTGATTACTTGCAAACGCAAGCCTAATTGAATTTGTAGTTAATAATGCCTTTAGAAACAAATTTTAATTAAAATAAAATTTCTATAAATTTACAACCTCGTTGACAATATTAATTATATATTGTAAGTCAATTAAGTAAAATATAAAATTAAATACTGCGTCTAAAAATAATGTTTTTCTGTTGACGATAAACACGTGTTATATCTTGTACAGCTCTGATCACACCAGAAGAAAATATCGTCAAAACCCTAGTGTCTAGTTAGTAACCAAACACCCAGTATATGTCAATGTTGACAACCTATTAATGTTTATGTAACCAGACATTGGGAGACAGACGTATTTTCCCTACAGTAAATAGGTAGCATATGACAGAGATAAACAGCAAATAAAGGGTTCAAATAAAGCATTAGCGTCTCATGCATAAAAATAATATTATTAAATTTTAATTTGTTTTGAAATTTATTTAGAATTTAAATGTAAAAATTCATACATACATAAAAAATGATGTGGCACAAACTTTTTCCACTATTCCAAATTAGTTTTCTCCAAACATTTCTATCTAAACAAGCAACCTCAGCTTCATTCACATTCATGATAACTCTCTTCTATTCCTATTACATGGAAATTTTCGCTGACTCAAGCCACTCTCTTAATCATATACCACCTCTATCTAGTCATCGGACGTCCACGTGCAAACGTATACCATCAAAATCATTCACAAATATATATTTTTAACCAAACGTTCATTAGATATTCATCTTAACTGACTAATACCAACTTTTGGATCAACATTTCTAGTTACATCACATACACCACATTTTTTCCTTTTATGCATTGTATATAACTCAAACGGGCTTCTTTGGAAACATTAACATTCCTTTCAATCTTACAATCAAAGCGATCATCCTTAGACAATAAACTACCCAAATACATAAATTCATCAACCTGCTTTTTATTATTTTAACAAATAATTTACAGGAAGCACTCAGAAGACTAATCAGTTTTAAAACAGTAAAATCACTTGAATTGCCTTTACCTTTAAATAAAGGACAAATGACAGCTTGTTTCCAGTCATCTGGAACCACACAACACTTTAAGCATAAACGAAATATAAAAGTGAAATAACAACACTTTTATCAAGCAAAAAAAAATGGGCTAAGGTCCGTCTTAGATGATCATTATTTGTAATCTGAGCTAATGGCCATAGCAGTCGATGCCCTCTAATGCAAATAATAAAAAAAAAATTATTTGTAAACAAATATTTATGAATGCTAAGTAAACGAATAACATTGTTCAACGTTCTGTGATAACTATGTATATCTTGTTTTCTTGTACGTAACAACGCTTAGTGAACAGAATCAATAAATAATATTTGTTCACAAATTATGACCGCATCTAAGACAAACTTATGTCATTCTGCTTTGTTACACATTCTTGCATTTTCATAAACCATGCATGCATTCTGATTCTACAATGTTAAAATGAACCAATTTTCTATTTATTTGACAGATCTATTTTTGAAATATATTTCAAATCTATTTATGTATTGAGTTTATATATAATTATTAAATTAAAACTCATTTTCCAATAAAAACATATTTATAACTAATTTGTACTTATAACTATTGCTTATTGAAAATAATTCAAATGAATAGAGATATGTATATTTTAAAATGCGCGTTTTAGCATATTTTATTATATTAAAATAGCAAAATTATATTCATGTGATAGACATGCATTTCTAGGTCAATTTAATATGCAATTCAAATAACTTTTTCAACAATACGAAACTATTTTACAAATTAAAACAATTGCAAATTTTAATCGTTTCTTTATCATAATTTTGTATAAAATAAACAAAATTTTATACAATGCACAAATATTTAAAGTCATGGAAATATACACACATAACATTCAATATTATAAATTCTGATTAAAATACAAGAAGAGAAACATAGGTATCTGCGCCACTGATATAACCTAAATAAATATCTTCATTTATCATCTGAAAAACACATCAAATACGAAATAAAAATATTTTAGAAACGAAATACTGGTACGTGATTGGTCCCTTGTATAATTTTTTTTTCATTTTAAATTAAACAAGATTAGAAGCATATGAGTAAACCCATGAATAGACAGACCACTTTGACATTATCAGATAAAGGCTAAGATGATAAAAAATAATTTTTTAATATTTTTCAACACTGTTCAAAAGAAAATTATGTAATTATTATCGATACTAGAAGAATCTATCCGGAAAATTTAATTAAAATCGGATAAACAGTAAAACCAATATAAAATATTAAAAATATTAATATATTTCCGAAATTTAGCAACACCGCACTGTAATTTTTATAAATACTAAATAACTATTTTCCGAAAATTGAATTAAATTCTAATAAATAATATAGCCTCAATAATTTTTTTCTGAAAGTTGGCAACACTGTACAATAATAAAATAATGTTAATTTTTTAGGCACTAAGTGAATCTCTTATGAAAATTTGATTAATATAGAATAAATAGTAAAACCAAAATAAAATTTTTAAAACTCTAGTAATTTTTTTCTCAGAAAGCTGGCAACAGAGTACAATAGTGGAATTATATAATGTTTTTGGTCTCTATGAGAATTTTAGATAAATAATAAAGCCAAAATAAAACTTTAAAAATTTTTTAATCTTTAATTTTACTATTTTTATATGGGCACTAAGAAAAACTTGTATGAAAATTTAATTAATCCCGAATACAAAAATGTAGCCATATTTTATTCATTTTAGTAAATTTTTCCTCGTAGCGTGTGTTACACAATGTTTTTTATCGTTACATTAAAATAAAAAGCATGTTTTAAACTATAAATTAACCAATAAATTTCAAATAATGTAAATTTGTACGTTTGACAGATAAAACAATATGGTTACTGCTGTGCATAACTAGGCCAAGTCACATAGCTCAATTATGATTTGTGTTTACAATAATAAAAATAAAATTAATAGCAATAACAATATTAATAATAATAACAATAATAATAAATATATTTTCATTGTTATATACAATTTCAAGTATGCGTAAATGTTTTAACATACATATGTATGATCACAGTGCCACCTATTGATGAATGTCATGCATTTTTTTCGCTCCTAGCCATGAAAAGTACTGTTTTCGCTCCTAGCCGTGAAAAGTACTGTTTTCGCTCCTCAAAAGTGTCACGAAAATTTCATTTTCGAACAATGTAGGATAAAAAATATTTTTTTTACTCATCACCTAAAAAAACTTCATTAAAAAAAATTTTTTTTAGCCAAGTTTCGTCAAAATATATTGATATTAATCCGTGCCCCCTCAAATGTAGTTTAACAATGCATATAAAAAATCAAGCGCGTGTTCTAGCTTGGTGCATTATTTTCTGTGAAATCGGCGTCATAAGGATGCGCCATCGTTCACTTGCTTTTTGTCTGTCAGCAGTGAGGTTACAGTATTCAGTGGATGAGTTTTAAAGTGTATCCACAAAACATAAACAGACAAACTCATTCAATACAAACTTGAAAGTTATGCGAAAATGTTTTTAAATGTAATGTACGCAATATTTTAGGTATAAATTCCCTTGAAACATAATACAATACAATAGGTTTATAAGAAATAGATAAACTATACTATTTTTAACTGACAATAATTTTTGTAGCTGAATTTTGTCGTTTTTTTATTTATTTATATATTTTTATTATATAATTTTGTTTTTTTTTTTTTTTGTTAATTACGATTTATTTATTATCGTAATAAAAATTTGTTTCTATAATATCATAAACTCGCGATCAAGTTCGTGCATTGATAGATCAGTATATAAATTATGAATGTTTTTTCATGTTCGACCAACTTCAATAAAAATTCAAATTGTATTTTTGAGAAACGTAAAAAAAAGCTGTATGATAAAGGATCTTCAACACGAAATTCTTTATTTAACAGATTAAGAACACTTCTTCCTTCTGCCCGTCTTTTTAACCAGTTACATACATACCGTGTGTTGACCGCGTCCCCGAAACATAGGACTTTACCATGTAAAATCATACTTTCTTAATTTCCTGCTTCCCTAATTATTTTAGGTAAAAAAGCTTCAAATAAGAATTGTAGAGCATAAAATTCTACATCAGAATCAACAGAATTAATTTTACATGCCCTATAACGGCAGAAATTAATATGAAAATATTAAAAATTAGCTCAAAAATCGGGTTAGCCTTGGAAATGAAACAAAATTGTAAACAAAAGATTGACGATTTCTCTGTCAGAAGAATATTATTTTGTTTCATGAGTTTATTGCCAGTAATTATTTATTAGTGTTCAATTTATAAAGTTAATTATTAGAAAAAATGATGGACAAAATTCTAAAATGTTTTTTAGAATTTTTAATCATTTTTCCTACTAAACCAGCATGAGTTTGAGAAAAAAGTTACTTAGCTATTATGTAGCTCATTTTTTTCTCTATTTTACTGAATTTTTTCAGATTTTTTTGAGCAAATTTTGAAAAAAGTCTTATTTTGAAAAAATCGCAAGGATATAATAAGAGATTTTCAAAAATTCAGTTTTTAATTTTTTTCTACTAAACGATGCATCCTAGAATAATGGTTTCTACACTCAATTATAGCACTCATTATTCCGCATTTTTCCATGTCATGCTTATTTTCCTACACCTCATAGTTTTTGAGAAAAAAATAAAAACCAAAAAATCAAAAAAAAAATCTAGTGCCCGAACGGCACATGCTAGCAAATTAAAACTAAAACTAAATTATAGAACTTTTGAATCCCTATCGAAAAGTATTCTAAGTATTTTTACGAATTTTACTCGAGAAAGTAGTACATCGCAAATTATCGAAATTGCATGTTAAACGCCCATACGAATTTAACGAATGAACACCCGGTATTTATATATATATATATATATATATATATATATATATATATATGTGCATTTATTCTACATACAAATACAACAATGTTAATAATTATTCCGTCTGGATTTATAAGTTTCGAAAATCATACTTATTCAAGTTTTAACCAGGCATACAAATAAACAGTACAGGGAGTATAACATTTAAAAAAAAATATAGAAAATGTTAGAGACACGATACCGAACACTATATCCCTTTTTATTTCTTCAGAGTGGTAAAAATAAAATAAATTTATAAAAAGCATTCACAGATAATTAAAAATAGTTTTACAGGATTTTCACATTAAAAATAATTGAAAAAGTAGCTAAATCAAAATATTTAATCAAAAATAACTAATATTTAAATATTTTATTATTATTTCTGATAAGCATACCTACACTACTAGCAAAAATATTTTTTAAACGAATATTTTACACAAATAACTTTGAAAATTAAAATATTTTTATTGAAAATGCAAAAATGTTGCAAAAAAATGTACTTATATTGAAATTTCATAAAACTCAAATTATTATTCGTAAACAAATACATTTTCAGAAAATGTGAAAATATTTAATCACGTAAATTGTTATTAAACCATAAAAATAAATTATAAATACTAAAAAACGTACAATCAAATATTTAAATGTACATAAAATTCAACTTTATAATACAATACTAAATTCAAAAGTAAATTCTATATGTATATTATATTTTATTGCATAAATCTTGATTATAAAAATCATCAAAATTTTTTTGCCAATATTTTATATAAAAAGAAATCCAAAATGTATTATTTCTATATTATATGAATAAAATAGCTTGAACTAAATAAAAGATTATTTATTATTAAAAATATTAAAAACTTAAAAAATATAACGAATTATTGACGGTTATTTACTTGTGCTTTAAAATGTAATTGTATAATTATTACTAAAAAAACAAACTTGTAAAATTAAAACTGTCTTTGTGGAAATAGTTAAACTGTGTGCATCCAAAAATTTTATATTAATATTTTTTAAAAATACGCTATGTAAATAATATTGTATAATTAGTAAAAATTTAATTGAATTTTTTTATATATATAAAAAACCTACTAACTAAAATACGATTTTAATATATACTTGAAAATGTCGAAAGAAAGTGTCTAAGTTTTCCTAATAATACCTTAATTGGAAATGATATTTTCTAACATACTTATACGGAAGAAAATAAAAATATGATACTGCTTCCGGCTCAATAATGTTTAACGGTTTCTCAAAATATATTTATTTTATTATCGTGATACAGTCGACAGTTGAACAAACATCCTGATAAAACAGATACTCCTGTAAAAAAAATAATCTTTAGTAACTAATTTTACACAAAATAAACCTATTTATTTAATGACCGTTCTTCTCTGAACTAGTTTCAAGAAAAATTAATAATTTCTGACAGTTTTATCTTTAAAACGCGATATATTATTTTTTCGTTTGATATTTTCCTTCTTCGTTGTTTTTTTCTCTTTTTTTTTTATCACTGTTTTATTTGATCTGTGAAACCGACAAGTTTTTCAAACCAGTGAAATTGATGGGTTTGGATTCTATTTTAAACCCGATACAAAAATACTCGTGTAAACATACAAATAGACTAAATCGATTCCTATATAGACCCCGGTAAGACATCGGAATTATTTTTGTTTAAATGTTGTCAAGATCAAATTGATGAGATTTATTTAAATCGTAAAGGTTGTCTGCACTGTCATTTTCTTTTGTAATTACTGTACTTTGTTTTGTCGTATGTTAAAACATTCATTTCAATTTTCTAAATTTATTGCTCTATATTCAAACACCTTTTAAAAGCTTTCTGGTATTTTTTACAAATTACATTTTTTGCTCCTCTCTATTCTCCAATGAAATTAATATTTCTATACAGCAGAACATGTAGGTATATAGGCCCGTTGTCAAAGCATAAAAAAAATTATGGAGAAACAAGATTTTTGAGGTAAAATTTTGAACTTGGTTTATCAATATATATATATATATATATATATGATTTTGATAGTATACGTTTGCGTGAAGGTCCGATGAGTAGTTGGAGTGGTATGATTGAGAGTGTTTTGCGTGAGCGAAAGTTTCCAAGTAGTAGGAATAAAAGAGCATGTATGAAAGGAATTATGAATGTGGATGAAGCGAAAGTTGCTTGTTTGGATAGGAATGTTTGGAGGCGACTGATTTCGGAATGATGAAAAGAGTTTGTGCCACACCCTTTTGGGTACATGGCGTGATTGTGTATGTATGTATGTATGTATGTATGTATGTATGTATGTATGTATGTATGTATATATATATATATATATATATATATATATATATATATATATACACACAGAGAGTTCGTTCGCCAGGTTGATATAGGACAATAACATTGGATACTGATAATATGCAGAATACTTCTTTCTGAAATAAAATTCGGAGAAATTCTTAGAATACTTTTAGATAGGGCATAAAAAGTTCTATAATTTGGTTTTAGTTTTAATTTACTAGCATGTGCCGTTTGGGCGCTAGAATTTTTGTGCAAGTTCCTATAAATTCTAGAATACTACACTTCGATTTTCTAAAATTGTAGTGACTCTAAATGTATTGCATGGAAATTTTCTTGTACCCATACAAGCGTGTTTTAATAATTTACATAGTAATTCGAATAAAACCATGCTTCATTCGTTAGTCAAGTAAGATCTAAAATCCCAGAATTAAAGGTATTACTGTCGCTACTTTAACAAGAGTATTCCACAATTTGGAGGGACGTATTACAAGCGAGCTTAAATGTATAAGGATATAATTTTCAATTACGACTATGAACAGGGTCCTGCTTTACATAGTTACATTTTCAAGAGAAATTATCATATACTACTGCTCTGCAACTCAAATAAAAAACGTGAGAATAAAACCATACATTTGCCAAAAAATTTATATTCCGTGACATTTTAAAAAACCTGTCACTAATTTATCAAAAATAGTTTTACAGACAAAATTTACAAACATAATTAATTTAATATTATTTTTGGATATAAATCAAAATTAAACTACATGTTAGATTTATTTATTTTTATTTTAGCATCATTCTTTGACAATACAATATTTTTGAATCACTAGCATAATAATTTTGGCATATTTATTATTATGCAATCAAAACATCAAGGCTTGCATTAATTTTTTAACTAGTTCAGTTAAAGCCAACTTCAAATTAATTTAATTTAATCAAATACATTTAAATGTAGAATATCAAAATCCAAATTTATTTAAAAAATCATCCTAATATGTTATATTCATCATTTTGAATTAAAACTTTCTTCGAATTAAGCCTAATAAAGCATACCTATATAAAATTACCAGTAGGGTAACCCTAGTCTTTAAAGTCTCATGATTTTAAAAATCCATTAATTTCTAAAATTTTACAGTCTTACGATTGTAGTCTGGTATAGAAAATTTGAAAAATATCTTTTAAAAAATCCTAATATTTTATTTAAAACATAATAACATCAAAAATAGAAACAGAAAATAGTATTTAACCGTTTGAGTGCCACGGGTTTTTGCTGTTTCCCCGTCCAAAAGTGCCAAGTAACGCTTTTGCGCTCGTCTTATTTCCTATTCTACATTATTTAGTTAATTATATTATTAGTAATCGTTGTTTATAAGAATAAAAAGTTTACACCTCCAAAGTGTAATATTACTCCAATTTTATTTTTATTTAAAACGGAACGGTAGTCGTAAAGTCGGGCATTGACAGAAACCGAGCTTGGTAGAGCGCTGGCAAATTTCGAGTGTAACAGAAGAGCGCAAAATCGCTGCTTGGCACTCAAACCTGTTAAAATATATAATGATTTAACTGTAATAAAAATGTATCTAATAATTAACAAAATTAGATCTTAAACTTATAAAAAAAAAAACGCAAATATACAATATTAATATGATCAGTTGTTGCTTTTCGGCCAAAAATTATCATTATTAATAATATCTTAGAACAATTTATTTTTTATTATTTTCACAAACTAGTAAATAATACAGTTCAGAACCAATAACATCACAATTAAAAATAAACTTATCTACGTGATAAGTAGGGAAGTGTGACTGAGACTTCAGATCACTGATTACGATTTTAGTTTAGCTTTCGAACTATGTATTTAACTTTATGTAAAATCTAAAAATCAATAAATTTTTGAAAATTTTTACCGACCATCACATATACTGAGAGAGGTATTGCAATCATGCCAATTTTGACTTTTCAAGATTTTTTCATAGATAAGCACGAATTAGACTACAATAACATAAATCAACTATTTTTAACGTGATGTCAGTCAGTCGGTCTATATGTGAATACGTATAGAACAAATTCAGTTAAAAGTATTTTTAAGAAATTTTGTATTTAAGCTTTAGACGTAAATATGTCAATTTGATCAACTTTTGGTACAAATTCATCCGCCAAAAGTGATAGTTTACATATGTCATTGTTATGTATTTCACAAAATTTGCTATACAGGTCAAAACTAACAACTTTCATTTGAAATATTTGTTAAGACGACTTAAGAAATTTTTATAATTTTTCATATTTTTGCGATATTTATTTTAAGTATCGACTTTAACATATTCATTTCCATTGTGGTTACAATAAATTATAAATTGGCAACGTAATATGATACGTTATATTTTTCAATAATAAATTCTCTATTAGGAAGGGGTACCAATAAACCGCTATATATTCAAATACCAAACGCTATAATAAGAATTACAAACGTTATATATAATATATAAAATCGCTATATAAGAAATTTACAAATACTATATTATGAAATGATAAACACTATAAAAATTAAAACAATTTGCTATAAATCTTTAATAATAAATTGAAATACATATTACTATATATGTAAAACAATTCTGCTATATATACAATTTTATTAAACTTATAGATTTCTGCTATATTCATGTCTAGTGAAATATCCCGCGTCCTAACCTCACAAACTAAATCAAAACATCGAAGCACCTGCGTCTGAAATATTTGTCTTCAATTGCAGGATAGAATATATTCACAGGTATGTTTAATTTAATTATTTTTGTAAATTTTATTTAAATTGCTGTAATAAAATAATTTTACATCTAATCCTCTACTAGATGGAAGAATATGTTACGGAATATGAGGAGCTCGTTTTCAAAATGCAACATGTCCATTTTTTAATTTTTTGAAGTAGAGATGGCGTTGGGTATATTAAAAGACTGTGTATCTTACAAAATACACAGTTTGTGTCAAATCGCAACAAATCCCATTGAAAAGTAGGCGGAAAGTTTGTATTCCACTATCAAAACGCAACATGTCCACAGAGTTATGTTTTCGAAACGAAACATGTCCCGTTTGACACTTCCAAGCCAAATACTTGTGCGACCTGCACATTATTTTTGATGCAATAAGTATTATATTTTGTTTATAATGTCTTCGGAAGGTGTGTGTGTAGCAGAGAATAGTTTAGGAAGTAGAAAGAGGCAGAAAAATAAGCAGGCTGAGCGAATAATTAAGAAAAATATGAAGTGAGTTAGTTTTTCAAATTTGTAGGTTAGAATGATCTTAATAAGCTTAAAATTATTTAGATGTGCTCCAAAGGATCTAATTATACAGAACTGGTGTGTGTTTTTGAAATTGTCTATTAGCCACTAAAACGTTTTTGCTTCAAAACGCAACAAATCCCAATTTTTTTTTCAAAATTCAACATGTCCATTCTATAATAATTTTTTTTTTTCATAAATAGTAATTCGTGATTTATATTAAATTAGTATAAACAACCCACATCATGAATGTAACTTACCAAAAAAACTTGAAAGCGCTATGTAAAGGCGGCGCTGTAGAAATACATTGTAGCGTTTATCTCAAAAACATAAATTTGGACATGTCGCATTTTGAAAACGAGCTCCTCATATATGTCCGATGAAGAAGTGGAAAACGAAGTTCCCAAGAAAAGAAAGAAGAGAACACCCATAATATGGAACAAGGAATGCTCTTTCCCGGATAGTGTTTCCGCAATAAGTGCAATTGACCAAGAAAAATGTTGGAGCCGATGGACAAATTATAAAGACAGTGATGGAAATATAATAGTAATATATAGATGCAATAAGGTGAAATTTAAAGGAGAGCAGTGTGCTGGCAGAGTTCGCTTGTTTTACGTTTCATCAAGCAATGAAGTACTATTGTACAGATCAAGTTCTGAACACTCACACGCATTAAGTGAAAATAAAGCAAAACAGACTATAAATTATGAGGCACGAATGGCAATTAAACAATTTGTTGAAGAAGATTACAATGTTAAACTCAAAAAAGTAAAATTATTTAAAAAGTACTTGTGATTGTCCAGCATTTCTTAAAAACTATATGTGCAAGCATATTTTGGGGCTGGCAATCAGGTTGAAATTAATTGTTCCTCCAGTTGAGGCTAAAAATATTCCAATAGGAAAAAAAAGGAATGTGGGTCGCCCATCCAAGGCGAAGAAGGCTTTAATTGTTCAATGAATTTTATCTTATTATTGTTTTATCTTATTCATATTTGGTTATAAAGTTAAAATACAGAATGTTTATTTATTTGTATCCGTTTGATTATTGTTTTATCTTATTCATATTTGGTTATAAAGTTAAAATACAGAATGTTTATTTATTTGTATCCGTTTGATTATTGTCCATTTCCCCTATAATTTTAAATCCGTCTTTTTAAACTTTTTTATTGATGTTGAGGTTATTTTGCAAATCTAAGTAATATTTAATGTAGCATTTGTAATTTAAATATAGCATATGTTACTTATATATAGCGTTTGTTAATTCTGTATAGCATATGTTACTTATATATATCGTTTGTTAATTCTGTATAGCACATGTCATTTATATATAGCGTGTGTTACTTAATATAGCATTTGTTATTTATATATAGCGTTTGTTGCTTATTTATAGCGCTTGTATTTTTATTAGAGCAACGACATTTTTCAATATATAGTCTTTGTTTTTTTTTAATATAGTGTTTAATTTATTCCCATTAGGAAGTATGTATTTTGTTTAAGTATTTGTAGTGATGATCAATTTCGTAGTGTCCACAGCAGATTTTTTTTTTGAAGAAATTATTGGATCAATTTTGTTGAAACTTTCATGACTTTTTATTGTATAATTAAATTAATAAAAAACATTTTTTAATATATCGTGCAAATACTTGTACTGCAAGAGCATAGTCACAGCCCTTCCGCGAGAAATACTTTTCAACCGAAACAAGTATGATTTTATAGTTTAGAAGTGTACGCTTGGCATAAACCTCTTTATAATTAAAAAAAAGATCAATTTAAAAAAAAATTGTAATTTTGTTAACCAAAAAAATATGTAATTAAACAATATCTATAAAAATAGATTCATGCAATGGAGAAAACTGTAAAAAATTAGTTTACGCAAAATCAAGTTTGTTGGTTGAATATTTTTCAAGTTCAATTGCACGGCGATTTGAAAAACATAGTTTTTGCGAAAAACTCGTTTAAAGTTTTATTAACTTATAGGAATCTTATGCCATTTGAGACGATGATGATTTTGACACATTTTTATTGTCGAATGATCGGCTTATGCAATTTGAAAAAATCGATTTTTGCAACATAAAGTTTCCACCTAAATTTTCAATTTGTCTATAATGAAATTGAAATATAACTTACAAAATTCGATATATTAGTGTTATTTACAAACCTTTAAAAAAAATATTTTACATATATTTATTATTATATATTCAATTAGCAAACTAAAAATAATTTAGTTAGTAAATGATTTGAACAAACAAAGTAATTATAATCGATTTGTTGTAATAATATAAAATATGAAAGCAGCGATATATTAATAAATTGCAATATTGCGAACTAGTCCCATTATTCTTTTAGCACAAGCATAGCGTGCACTGGACATTAGCAAATAGACGTACGTAGCTAAAAATAAATCTATGGCGTTCTTGACAGCTACCAGATTTCTAAGACTTATGATCCTAATTGAAACTGGCCATTTAAGATAATTTATGCGAGCACTAATTGAGAACATTTGTACTTACAGACTATAACTCTATCGCGAATATTTCAATCAATAAAATTGCCAATTGAGTGTTATATATATATATATATATATATATATATATATATATATATATAAAATGTTCTTGAAACTGTATGTCTATTTTAAAACTAATTTTAGCAGAAAAACTATAATTTTCTATTTCTTATAAATTTTTAAATGTTAGTAGCTGAGAATGTGAATGTGAATAAGTAGCATTTGAAATATCACAGAATTGCAAAAACGCTCACTATCGGAATGTTAGGAATAAAATTCTAGAAAATAGAGCGAAAACGAACAACTCGGCCCTGAACATCTTGGCACCGGATATCTCGGCACTGCACCGGACAACTCGTCACCCCGGACAACTCGGCACCGGACAACTCGTCACCGGCATCGGACAACTTGACATGAAACGACTTGGCACCGGACAACTCGGCACAGAATAATTCGACACCGAACAACTCGGTACCAAACAACTCGGTACGTGACAACACGGCACTTGCAAAACTTTACATTGGAAAATTATTTAGAACAAGTTCTATTGTAATAAACATTTAAATGTTTTAAAAAATAATTGTAATTTTACAAATTCGTAATACTAAAAACAATATTACGTATGTCTGATATGCATGATAGCATGAAACTTCATATTTTTTGTTCTATATATATATATATATATATATATATATATATATATATATATATATATATTTAGATATTTAAAAACAATTTATTCAAAAACTATTACAAAGATATTTAAAAATGTATTTTGAATATTTGTTTAATTTTTAAGAATATATTATAATATGGCTTATATATAACTTTATGTGCCAAATTTGTTTTTTTTTTAATTTTAATAAATAATGCGTCTATAGTTTTTTTTTTTTAAATGTATATGTAAAATTAATAATTATTTCATAAAATTTTAATTATTTTGAACGTTTCAATTAAATTAAAAAAATAAAATATCAATGTATAGACATTTAAAGAACAAATATGAAATTTCCTACTAGTATAACAACTTGTATAAAACAGAGTTATAATTTATCAGACACACAAACATCATTATTCTTTTTATATTAGAAATATGATAAATTACATTTTTTTTTATCATTAAGTGGGTAGGAAGACATTTTTTCCACTCCGTTTTTTCCACTCCATTTCTTCCACCGTACTTTTCTTCCGCCAATAATTTTTTCCATCAAATTTTTTGGTTTGGTTAGTTTAGGTTAGGTTAGGGTTAGGTCAGGTTAGGATTAGATTAAGTTTGGTAAGAAAAATAGTGAAAAAATAAATTGGTTGAAAAAATATATAGTGAAAAAAGAATTGGTGGGAAAAATGTATAGTGAAAAAAAGAATTGGTGGAAGAAAAGTATTGGTGGAAAAAATGTGGTACAATCCATTAAGTGTTTATAATAACAGAATCTGTTTTAATTTTCCAGTGTCAAGTTTCCTAAGTGCCGAGTTATCGCGGTGCTGAGTTGTCCGGTGCCGAATTGTTCCGGTACCAAGCGATCCGGTGTCAACTCGTCCGGTACTGAGTTGTCCGGAGCCGAGTTGTTCTGTACCGAAAATAGAGAGCTTATGGTTCCATTCTGATCACATCTATAAAACTAGTAGTGTTACGGACTATTTGATCTTTTTCTAGTAAATGAAATTCTTCTTTTGATAGAAAAAAATAAAATATCCTGTAACACTACAGATTTTATACATATATGTGAACTAGTGATGAGTCGTTCGCAAACGATTTGTTCATTTGGAACGCCTTACATACATAGTACTTATATGTAACTTGTGAATGATCAATTCGATAAAAATGAACGATTTTCTTACTAGGTCTTCTTTGAAACTAAAATTGAACGACTCATTAGGAACAATTGTTTTATATGATTCTTTTAGACGGCTCAATATAAACGACTCTTTTGAACGATTCAATATGAACGACTCATTTTAGTGGCACATTTGAGAACTCATTTGAATGATTTTTCATGAACGATGTGGTTATATGAACATACAAAACGAAAACGTAGTTCTCTTGCAAAATACACGTTTAACTTTAACGAAATATATTAGCCGGCCGTTGTTTTTAT
Source organism: Clivina fossor (assembly GCA_963966155.1). Taxonomy (NCBI): domain Eukaryota; kingdom Metazoa; phylum Arthropoda; class Insecta; order Coleoptera; family Carabidae; genus Clivina; species Clivina fossor. The sequence goes on from OZ014550.1 coordinate 33,494,101, forward strand.
ATAATTTTATTTTGCAAATGTTATTAATATTAACTTTCTTCATTATTATTGAAACGAGGCCGATATTTGCACCCATTTTCTTACTTTTTATATTATTAATTTGATATGTTACTTATTTTATTTTTTTAAATTTTGTTTCAATAAAATTTATGCTAGCTAACTGTACCTGTTTACTATAATATTAAAACCAAAACTAGTACGTTGAACTTTACAATATGTTATTTTATATTTTACTTATTGAAAGAAATACATTTCTAGAAAGGTTGTATGTTATGTTTTGCAGTACTCATTGTTTATTATCATGCGGAGTAAAGAATGTTCTTTATATAGTTATGTTTAGGTATAAACACGATCGTATATAAAAAGTTTTACATTTTGGGGTTCTGTATTTTGAATACAATTATGTTATTTAAAATTTGTTCATATATATAAACGAAACCAATTATTGCAGCAAATTTTTTATTTATTTTACATTATTAATTTTATATATTACTATTAATTTTTCTTTCTTTATTTTTGATTCAATAAAAATTATGTAAACTGTATTTGTTTATTTGTATTTTAAAACCAGATCTAGTACATTGAACTTTAGAAGTTGTTATGCTATATTTTTACTCATTGAAAGATATGCATTTCTAAAAAGAGTTTCTATTATGTTTTAGTATACTCATTGTTCATGATTATGAAGGGTAGAGAATGTTCTTCAAATAACGTACGGTACTTTCATGAAATTACGAATTATAATTTAAGAAATAAAAATGAATTTTTGTTGCCAAACTTACATAAAGCAAATACTCAAAATTGTTTGTATTATAAAGGCTTTCAGTTATTTAATAAGTTAGATACTCATGTAAAAATTGAAAATAAGATCTTTATTTTTAGAAAAAAATGTGTAGAATTTATTAAAAGTAACGTAATGTAGGTTTCAATTTTTATTTTGTCTTATACTACTACTCACGGAATATAAATTGTATTTTGTAAATAGATTTTGTAAATGAATTGTAAATAGATTGTATAAATAACTAAATAGTTAAATAAATCGGATTATTATTATTATATAAGAAAAATAACACATTACATTATAGGTATTATATTTAAGTTCAAATAATTTTATACTAAACATATTACCTAATCTCAAGCAAGGACCATTAATTAGTTATTACACCATTAATTATTATTCATAAATAATCATAAAATGTTTTACTGTTTTAATAATATCGCGAAATTTTAATTGCAATAAATTTAAGAAAAGTTTTCAAATATTTCTGTAATTTATTTTAATAACATTTTTTTTTACTTATTTATTATTTTGGTTACTATATTGGTTTCTCAATTATATGTACATGATTTGTTAGAATTTTTAAAAGCAATACTTAATCTATTTGTTTTGTAAAATAATTAAAAATTTTACTAAAAAAAATTAAGATTACATATTTCTTGTATATATATTATATGTTTACATATTATTCCATATGTTACAGATAAGAATATCACTTTTTTGTTTTTGTATTTATTTTAAGTTTTGTATTTTTTTGTAATTAATTGTATTTCAATGTATTCTATATTAGCGCAAGCTATAATAAATAAATATTATTATTATTATTAAACAGTTACCCTCGTTTTAGTTAAGTAGTATACGTTCACCTTTGCTTTAGTTAAGTCCACTTTTCTTTAGTTATTATTTTACTAAATTAATTTATTCGTTTTTAAATTTAAAAATCAAACAAAAATACACATATAAATTATTCATTTATAAATGTTTATGTATAAAATTTCTTATAAAATGATTATTACTCATCTACTACTTGTATTTTAAAAAGAAACTTATCTTTCTTGCATCTTGTCATTATACATGTCACAGACATTTATTATTATTAAATTAAATATGTTTTAGTCAAACATACAAATGTTGTTTAAAAAAATAGATATTGTTACTAACTATTTTTTGTAAATTAAACAAATATTAATTAATAAATTTGAAATAATTTTCAAATATTTTAACATTTAAAAAAATGAGTTTTAAAAAGCACTCAATTAATTTATCATTCCTGCATGTAGTACTTCCCCTGCGCTCTGCCCCCCGAAGAAATCTACTAACGCAGCAAGCGTGTTGTTTCAATGACGTCATGTACTTCTACTGTAGACATTTGACGTCACAAAATAGACATTGTCAATTTTCGGGAATCTGTTTAATGGGTAAATCTTTTTGTTAATTATAATACAAAATAATTGCTGTTGTTTATATTTATAAGTACATAAGATTTTCCGATTTAAGTAATACAAAAATGTGTAATAACTCTATTAGGAAAGAATTTTGAATCAATCATTATATGAACGACTCCTTTGAATGACTTTTTTGAACGTTTTTTTTTTTTAATGATATGTTTGATCGACTTTTTTGAATGACTAATTATGAAAGACTTTTGAGAGAATCATTATAGGAAAGATTCTTTTGAATGATTTTTTTGAAAACTTTTTTAAATATTTGTGAACGAGTCTTTTGAATGACTTCTTAACATTACGTTATTGTATTAGAAAGTAGAGTTTAATCGTTACTGTGATGGTGATTAGGATTAAATGTTATAAGTGATATAAATATTGAAATTGAAAAAAAAATTCTTACCTGAATGTCCACCAAATATTGAAGCACATAGTATTGAGCCAAAAGAAAGCAGCCAAAAATAAGAAATGCATTGAAATTGCTGAAACAAAACAAAAGTAAACAATAATTAAAATAATAAAAAAAACTTATATTTCAAATATTTACAAAATTTAATATATAATCCACTATATTTAACACATAAATCAATTTTTTTTAATTTAATATACTACTTTCTCGAGTAAAATTCGAAGAAATACTTAGAATACTTTTCGATAAGGCAAAATAAGTTCTATAATTTGGTTTTAGTTTTAATTTGCTAGCATGAGCCGTGTGGGCTCTAGAATTTTTTTTTGATTTTTTGGTTTTTATTTTTTTCTCAAAAACTATGAAGTGTAGGAAAATAAGCATGATATGGAAAAATGCGGAATAATAAGTACTATAATTTAGTGAATTTATTATATATTATTATTCTAGAATGCATCGTTTAGTAGAAAAAAATTAAAAACTAAATTTTTGAAAATCTCTCAAGGGGGGGGGTACTCTTGGGAGTTTTTCAAAATAAGACTTTTTTCAAAATTTGCTCAAAAAAATCTGAAAAAATTTAGTAAAATGAGCTACATAATAGCTAAGTAACTTTTTTCTCTAACTCATACTGATTTTGCAGGAAAAATTATTGAAAATTCTAAAAAACCATTTTAGAACATTTTCATGAATATAGTTTTATTTACAGTTGTTCCTTTACGATTATTATTCTTATTATTTAATTTTCTTTTTTTAGTTTTTGAATTTTTAGCAATTTCATTAAGACCTTTGTTAATTTCTTCATCTGAACTCATTTTTTGTAAAATATGTACAGTAATTTATAGAAAATACTATTAAAAATATCAAATAATGCTTTTTTTGTTTTAATAATTAATGTCATTTCAATAATGTAATTCCATTTAAAATATAAAAAAAAACATAATTTTTCAGCATGCCACTAAATGGGGAGAGGGTTAAATTTTTATTCAACTATAAACAGATTTGCATAGCAACTTTAAAAAAAATCAATTCAAATTAATTTAATTTCAAAATTTAAAATAATTTATTTAAGATTTATTATATCAGACATTTAAAAATATCTGTAATAGAAAAATAACGTGTATTTGATGAAAAACAGAATTAAAAATTAGATTTTTTTAGAAATAAATTATAATAGCAAATATATAGAATAATAAAATCCAAGTGGTCATATTTTTGTCAAGTACTTTTTTATAATTAGACATTTTTTACATTAAGTTGGCGATAAACAAAAAAAAAATATAAATGTCATTTTGGTATACCTTATCTAAATTATTAAGAGTAGATTTTTCACCTATCTAAATTATTGTAAATTTTATTAATATAAAACTAAAAAAAAACATGAGTGACTCAGATTTCAGCGAGGAAACTCATAAAACTCGAGAAAAACGTACTATTAAACGTAAACGCAGAAGCCAACATAAATTATCTAATTATACAGCAAAATCTAATAAATTAGATTTCGAATCAAACGCAAGACAACATCTTCGGATAGAAGAACGAAAGAAATGGATCGAAGAACACACTTCTTTGTTTAGATATGACCAATCGTCGACACAGGAAGTCGAAGAATGTGATAAGTGTAGGAAAAATTTATCAGCAGGGCAAACTGTTCGTGAACTGCCGTGTGAACATTTATTTCATCAGAAATGTGTTAATCCATGGTTGTTTTTGCATGACAGATGTCCGAAATGTAAATCTCATATAGGGATCTTTTTGCAACATAATGATTTAACGCAGATAAACCGTTAACATATTATTTGCTGGTATTTACCAATTTTGTATTTTAATTATTTATTGATAAAATAATAAATTTCGATAGTAGTTTTGTCTATTATTTTACTACATTTAATAATTCGAAATAAATTCACATCAATCGCAGAGGTTCCCAAACCTTTTTGCCTCGTGGACCCCTTGCCATGTTTTTCGGTTTTGGGTAGACCCCCTGCTTACCCGATATTGATTTTTTGCAAATTCATCGACTTTAAATGTATTTTTGACAGCTGGTATAGCGCTACTCACTTTGAAAGATTTAAATTTCTAACTGTAGTGAAGTGTAGTGTGAAAAACTTAAAAAAACACATAGTAAGTTTTATACATTTATTAATAAATTCAAATGAACCAAATGAAAATTTAGTATCTGTTACATAAAATAACTATGCAAAAAAATAAATGAATGTAGCCGCTAAATGCTACAATTTACAGGGGAAAAATACTTTTTTTTACAAAAAAAAAAAATTACACGCAGAGAAAATAAAAACGTACGCGGGCGGAGCTGCGGGCAACTGCTAATTTATAATAATTTTTAAACAGTTTCATATATCAGAAAATATGCCTAATAATTTTAATATAATTCTTTATCATATTTGACAAACATTTATGTTTTAAAAGTTTTTACTTCATAGGTACTTTTATAATTTATGTAGATACTTATATATCTTTATATTATAAGGCAGTATTATGTAAGTAAATAGGTACTATTTGTATATGTGGATTATTCCATTCATGGAATGCAAAAATTAATCAACTATCGTTGACCCCCATTCTCGTTTCATGGACCCCCAACTTTTTTTTTCGCTGACATGGACCCCTTGCAGGTCGTCGTCGACCCCTTGGGTATAGACCACTTTGGGAATCACTGACCTATCGTATAGTTATGAAAGGATAACGACAAATAATTATTTTTCTTTAAGCGTATCATAATATTAATATTACACTAGATTTAATTATAACACTTTTAATCTTTTTATATTATTGTTTCTATGTTCAGCAATAAATAACAATATGTAGTTCATAAAAAAATAAAATAAATTATTATTATAATTTTATTTAAAAGATATATGCAACAACTTCTCTAATTTTATATAAAAAAAAACTATATTCGTGAAAATTAAAATGTACAAACGCATCTAAAAGAAACATAATGTATTATAATCAATATTCATTCTCCTTTTTACTAACATCGGTATGTTTTCGGAATACTGAATTGTAACATCTTTCCTACCTCCAGTTGAGTATATGTGTTCCTTATCCCAGTCATTCTTTTCTAGTTATAGAAGAAAATTTTTAGGAGTAATATTTAGCAAAGACTACAATCAATTTAAGCGATGCAAGCATACACGTGAAACTAATTTTCTTTGGTCTTAGGAGAGAATCGTAATAAGATTATTTATGGAAATTTTTTTAATTCAAATCTGCATTAACGATATCAATACGCAGAGAATTTAGAGCTTAAATTTTTTAAAAGTTAATTTATTTAATTTTTTTAAATAAATTTAAGTTATTTAAATAATAATTTTTAAAAACGTTTCCACAGTCCTTGCGTTTTAATAAATCATTTTCAACAAAGAAAACCGCATTTAATTCCGTCACACGGTTTTCTAAATATGATTCGATTATGATTTTGCTCTATTAGACGGCGCGGCGCGGCGGTCTTAAAACGCAACCTTCGTATTATCAAAACAGACATATTTTAATAAATTTAATATAACAAAATAAAAACAATAAAAACATGTTTTAGAATAGAACGGGCGTAAACAATAGACTGCACAAAAAACAAATTCTATTCAGTAGATTAACAGTTACAAGGTTACGAACAAAAGCTTGAAAACATCATATTTTTGATAGTCATTTTTTTTTCTGCTAAATATACATCATTTTGCAAACACAGTTTAGTGTTTAACTAACAATAAGATGCAAACAACTGTACTGAAATTAAGTGTAATTTTGACCCAGTATTTTAAAAAAGTAGCACAATTTTTACGTAATTTTAAAAGACGTATATGGTAATGAAATACATGCTCCAGAAAGAAAAGAAAAAACATTTTTAACTTTACTAAATATGGATACAGTTTTTTCGATCTCCAATTATGTATAATTAGTGAGATAATAGTTTTTTTCGTCTCGAAGTATTTTGGTTAAATAACTTTTCAAATTTGTTCATTTTGTTTTTACTTTTTAATCTATTTGCTAAATTACTAGGTACTCGAAGAAATAATTTATTTAGTTACTTGAATGCAAGCAATTTAAATAATTTTAAAATTAAATTAAATTATCTGATTTATTATAATTTTCCTTTTAATATTATAAATTCAATCGTAGTTTTAAAAATAACAAATATTTTATGCATCAGATAATTTAAATTTAAAAAAATTCTGCGCATGCATATTATATACATTCCAATTTGAGGTAAACCTGCCCCTCCCCGGCCTCTCAAAATATACCAAGAACATAGCAAAATTAATAATATATCACAAAGGGTTATGCTGTAACTAGAAATTTTAATCCATTATGTCCAGGGCCGAATTTACGGATTTGCTAAATAATCTAAAGCTAAAAGCCTCGCATTTTAAAACTATCAGTAGTTCAATGTCTTTTTTAGAAAATAAAATTAGTAGAATTTTATTTGCTTTACTTATACATGTGCCAGTCTCTAAAAGAATTTAAAAAAAAATACTTAGAAGCTTTTATTTATTGTCTGCTTACGTATATTATCCAGCTCAAGGGATTTATCAATTTTTCACTAATAAAACTCTACAATTCTGGTTTTAGTTACTTCATTATATATAATAAATCGTACCTGTGTTCTCTTATGCGTTTATAGGATGACTGTCTATACAAATTTGTGCCCTTTCCAACTACTCAGGCCACTTGAGATGACTAGACTAATTTAAATTCTTACTAATATACTATGATACACAAAATAGAATACGAAATCTATAACACAAACTCTCTACATTCATAATAGCATAGCAATTTAAACAAAAATTTTAAATTGTCAATTTTCGATATTTTTTCAAGTTATTTAACAAACAAAATCTGTATTAGTTACATCAATATTTCATAATGTATTCGAAATAATTTTTGTGATAAGCGAATTGTCAGTGATACCCAAAAAAGGCAGTTTACGAAATTTAGAACCACATTTATCTAAATTAATTTATCGATATGAAATTTACATCACTGTATAACGAAAACAAAGATCTATTGCACTGACTCCTTTATTTGACATAATTTTAATGTTTATCATAATAAAAATTGCAATTACAAAACACTTAAGAAATAGACAATTTTCATAATCATTTTTAGCAAGAAATTATTATAGAATTATCAAATAAGTGAATAAGCGCAGTAGTGTTATTCTTTAACAATAATATGACACAAAAATATTTTGATATCTTTAATATTACAATTGGGGCATTGAATTTTCTGGACCTCTATTTTTCATTAATTTTACTCGATTTTAATATTAGAAGCATATGAGTAAACTCATATATAGATCAATTTTACATCATTAGTTGGCAACGCCTATCACAATAAAATTATATAATTTTTGTGAATACCTAATAAAAGAATATTTTGTAAAAGTTTAACTAATTTTGGATAAATAGTGTAGTCCATTTGATTTTTTTTAAAATTTAGTAAATTGGCAACATAGTATTTTAGTAAAGTTATGTAATGTATGTGGGCACCAAGAAAAACTTTGTGAAAATTTAGTCAATCACGGATTAATAACGTAGCCATAATATTTTTTTTTATTTTATTATTTTTTTCTTACAACGTTAGCAATACTAAATTTTAATAAAATTACATAATTTATGTGGACACGAAAAGAATTTTTTACAAAAATGTAGGCATAATAATTTTTTTTTAATTTTAGTAATTTTTTTCTGAAGAAGTTGGCAATACTAAACTTTAGTAAAATTATATAATTTATGTGAGCACTAGGAGAATCAATTACGAAAATTTGGTTAATTACGAATAAATAATATAAATATAATAAATTTTTAAAAAATTTAGAAAGTTTTTTCTCAGAAAATTGGCAACACTGTATTTTACTAAAATTGTATAATTTATATGAAACTAGAAGAATCTACTGTATGAATTTGATTAAAATTGGATAAATACAATACAATTAAATGTGTGTCGGTTTGCTCGCGTACATCTTATGGAACTCGAGAGTAATTCAAGGTATTTGAAAAATAAATATACAAATATAATAACATAAAATTGAATAAAATTATTAATATGTACGCATAGATAAACAATTCTATGATATTAAATTTTGTTTAGAAAATTTTACAACGCACGACACGTTCTTGTAATAATAATTATTTATATTTATATAAAATTATAAGTATTGTTTGTTCTTTTGATGTACGTCATTTCTTTGTTGTTCTTGTTCGGTAATTGTTTCCTTTATTTGGGCAGCTACACACTAGCGTAGATGTACGCTAGCAAACCGAAACGCATTCAATTGTACAGTCCTTATAACCGTGGTTGTCAAATCTATAATACAATTGAATGCGTATCAGTTTGCTAGCGTAGATGTACGCTAGTCCGTAGCCGCCCTATGGAATATTTTCAATTTATTTACTACAAAGAATTTAGGAAACTATTTCAAATGACAAAGATTTTATATTTTGGATAAATGTCACGTATTGTTTTTAATATAGATGTGACATAAGTTCATAATAGTTTTTCATATTATCTTTCTATATATTCATAAAATTATAATTACAACTCAGCGAAACTTTGAACAATATTATCCATTAAAGAATTTCAAAACAGTATTACAATTTTCTGAAACATCATTATGAAGAATAAGATATCTACCTCTATAATTCATCCAAAAAAAACTGGCCCAAAATATTTCATATATTGCTCTTTATACGGTCGTAATCATTATGTAGGAAATCTCATTTCTTTTATTTGCCATGCGGAAATACACATATCATATAAACATGGCATCAATAAATATTTGTTAACAAATGGCAAACTGTTTGAATTTTGTTCAAAAATTTTCACTTACATTATACAAAAATATAAATTTTTCATAAAACCAGAATATATTAAAATCATAGTTTATTTTATACATCCTAAAACATTGATAGAATGGTGTGAAGGCAGAATTGAATAAAAAATAGAACACTTTTAAGAGGGCCCTACACGATCATTCAGAATTTCATTCAGACCGAAAACTGACATTCTGATTGAAGATGTAAGGTCAAGACACGTATCAAAGTCAAGATAAGTGTAGGGGCTTCGTGATTGAAGTCAGGAATGACAATCTAATTTTGCAGTCAGACTGTCATTTCTGATTGACCGTGCAAAGCCCGCTTTACAGTTTTATGAACGTTATTGTCGTTGTTAAGTTCACAAAATTTATGAAATATATCACATGAGGCGTATAGATGCAAAACTCACTATATGACAAAAAGTGAAAAATGAGATTTTGCGCGATTTGGACTTAGAATTTTACAAGGAATACGATAGTTAGGTTAGTTAGAAAAAAAAACACTCTTTAAAGTTTAGTGTTGGATGCAAAACTCACTACTTGCGTTGATAGTTTAGATGCAAAAGTAACTGTTTGCTTTCCACCAAAAAAAATTTTATTGGTGGAAAGCAAACAGTTACTTTGTATGAATTAATGATGTATAAAACCAATGATTCACGATTTTAAATCAGTATTGCCATCTAGTAACAAGATTTTATCATCAAAATACAATTACACTTAGCTATAACAGTTTTTTGCAAATATCTCAGAACTTAAAATTTGCAAATAGTGAGTTTTGCATCTATACGACTCACATATTGTATCACAGTTTTAGTATAATTTATTATCATTGGAATTAAATATTAAAATAATTTAAAAACAAGAATATCACAAATTAATTGTAGATTATGCAGCCAGGAAATCTAGTGGTAATAAATTGAGTTAATACACAATTTAAATAATAAAATAATTTAAAAAATTCGTTTTTGAATTTAAGTAAAACGTTTCTATTTGTTATTCTCCTTATGTACAATTTTAGAATTATCAAAATCAAATACACGTCTTGTCTGTTGCTGATGTATGTACCGTAAAAGCAACTATATAAATGATTTAGCATTCTACAATGATAATAATGTTCATAGATTCTTTTCTTCAATGACTATGATGTTCCACCTATATACATATATATTTGATTACGAGTACATTTATCACATCTATTTTCGTAAACAAGATTACGTTGTTCGATAATATCATTAGCAGGGTTGGGCTATTGGTAATTAAAAAAAAATCAAAAAAATTTGATTTTAAAATATATATATATATATATATATATATATATATATATATATATATATATATATATATATAAATATAATATATAATTTTATACGTATAATATTTAACATAAACTTACTTCTCCAGATCCTGCAACTCTATATTTTTTTATATATTTTAGTCAAAATTTCTACGTAAATACATTTTACAGTTTATCTACCACCAAATGCACAAATCTCTTTAAAGGTAATGTCTATTAAGTATATAGTATATCTAAAATGTCTATTATAAAGATAGTGTTCATGAAATAAAATTGATGTCAACGGGTAGTAGATAAAAATGTAAAACAAATTTACGTAGAAAATTTGACAAAAATCTAAAAAATATACAAGTTACAGAACCTAGAGCAGCAAGTTTCTATGAGGACGACTCAATGTGAAATAACAATAAAATATTTTTGTTATGTGTATTATTTATCAAACATTAAAAATAAAAACTAAATATATATATATATATATATATATATATATATATATATATATATATATATATATCAAAATTTTTATTTGTAATACCTTTTGCATACCTATCATTATAGATTGCGTTATCATTATTTAATGGTAGGGAAACATTTTTTCCATTTCGTTTCTTCCACTCCATCTTCCGCCAATTCTTTTTTCCACCAAATTTTTTGGTTTAGTTTGGTTAGGTTAGGTTAAGTTAGGTTATGGTTAGGTTAAGTTTGGTAAGAAAATTAGTGAAAAAAAGAATTGGTAGACAAAATATATAGTGAAAAAAGAATTGGTTGAAAAAATGTATAGTAGAATAAAGAATTAGTGGAAGAAAAGTATTGGTGGAAATAATGGAGTGGAAAAAATGGGGTGCAATCTTAATATATTTTAAATAAGTATTATAATTTTAATAATATTATATTACTTTAATATTTATTTTGTGCAAGATGTATCTAAATATTTTAATTAATCAATTGTTAAAATAAAATTTAATAAAAAAAACTAATTAACTCAAGTTGATTTAAATCATTGATTATTATTTAAAAAAAAATCAAATAATTGAAATTGTGATTTAAATCATGATTTAAATCAAATGATTTAAATCAGGCCAACCCTTATCATTAGTATCGCTAATCGATATAAATAATTGATTTATCTTTTCCATAGTTTGTGTCACAATTTGATAATTAAAAGGTTTTACTATGTGTTTGATACCATTAAGTATTTTTTTAATATACGGTATTTTAATGTAAATATTAGTTTCCACAGAATGTTGTGCAGTAGTAATATTTGTGTTATTATATTTGTAATTTATCTAATCTATTGTTAATATGTATGTTAATAAATTTATAAGGGCAATTCTTTTAAAATAGTAATTGTTTGATAATATTAATGTTATTGTTATGGAATTGTTATGTATGTACGTATTCTCTTTCATGATTCATGTTTCATCTTATTGTATTGTATGTAATTAAAAATAATTACAACAAGGATCACAACTTCCAAAATAATAATATTGACTTCAAATAACAAAATTATGTTCCACCTCGTTTTACTATACAGCATAAAATTAAAATTAATTAAAATATAATATAAAATATAATAAAATAATAATAATAATAATAATAGAATGTCCGCATATGACCACAGCAGTCGCGTGGAAATATAAACGTTAAAAATAATAATAATAATAAAATATAACTAAAATTGAATTAGGCAGTTTGAGCGGTAGAAAGTGGCAAATATTATGTTAACGCACATTAAACTGTAGCTAAGCGTACCCTCTAACTGCTGAATAAATAGATTTTACTCCGAGAATAACTATACGAGAAATATTTTCATCATTTTCATTTAATTTTGACATTTTTTCAGAAGACGTAATTCAATATTTTAGCGAAAAAATCATTTTTCATTTTTTCAAAGCTATCTACTATTTGTATATATACATATATACATATATATATATATATATATATATATATATATACCGGGTGTCTACTTTTTTTTTGTTACATAGGGAATACAATGCTAAAATTTTCATTTGGTGATAAATTTTCCCCTAATTATTATAGAACAAAAGTACAAATACAAAAGTTGTTTAGAATTCAAAAATGCATCAAATGATGCCAAATTTATCAATATAGGATGTTCCGATCAAGAATTAGAAGCAAATTAAAATTTCCATTTTTGCGCTCTTTACATCAAAGTGCCATGGAAATTAAACAAATAATTTCATTTCTTCTGGAGTTTGAGTTTGACAGATCGTATTTATTTTATTGTTACGTTCTGTATTATTATTATTATTATTATTATTATTATTATTATTATTATTATTGAAAATAATGAATAAACTTAATGTAAATGAAAAGCTATTAAGTATAAAAAGTATTAAGTATTTATTATTTATTACAATGAAAGGGTATTTTACTCGGCTGTACACTACGTACTAGCTGTGGTTTTAAATTGTGAATGTCTCCATTATAATTTTAAGTAATTGTTTAATTTATTTATTAACTTCAAGTTATAAAAACAATACATTTGAATTAGATGACTGGCATTATGCCTAATATATTTATTATAATAATTTAAACTTATCCCTGAGGATGCTGTAAGTTGTGCAGTGAAACGTCGGATAAGAGTTTAATAAATAGTAAATAGCTGAACTCCGTAAAACTTTCTTTATTTATTACAATATTCAATATACCTATAAAACAGAAAAATTCATGAATACAAGATATAGGAGAACAAAAACGAAACTAACAATTTAAATTAAATGTTCAAATAAATCGCCATTAACTGCCAAACAATAACCTAATCTGTTATAAAATTCGTGACGTACAGAGCTTAATTGTGTTTGTGTTATATTATTGCACTCTTCAACAATGGCATTTTTCAAATCAACAAGATTTTTGATATGTCGTTTATAAATTTTCTCCTTCAAATATGGCCATAAAAAGAAATCGCACGGTGCTAAATCGGGCGATCTAGCTGGCCAATTAATTGGACCACCTCTACCAATCCATGAATTTGGAAAACATTGATCCAAATATAATTTAATGTTGCAGCTGTAATGTGCCGGACATCCGTCTTGTTGATACCAGACAACATTATCTTGAGTTGCACACTCTTCTAACTGCGGACCAATATGATTTTGCAACATATCCAAATATTTTTCGTTGTTTAAATTATTTTCAATAAAAAATGGCCCAATTATACACCTGCCAAAAATTCCAGCCCATACATTAACTTTTTCTGGATATTGGGTACGTGTTGCTACCATTAAATGAGGATTTGTTTGGCTCCATATTCTAAAGTTTTGTGTATTAGGTTCGCCGTGTAAAGTAAACGTAGACTCGTCAGTAAAACAAATAGATTTCAAGAAGTTTCTGTCTAAATTGGATTTTTCCATAATAATGTTACTAAATTCGCTTCTAGCCATTTTATCCGCTTCAAATATCTCTTGGTGCGTGGAATATTTATAAGAATGATATTTTTCATTTTTTAGTACCTTATGTATTGTTGAAGGATGCAAATTTAATTCAGCACCAAGTTGACGCACACTAACATTTGGGTTTTCCGTTACACACAAAAGTATATTCAATGTATTTTCTTTAATTGCATTTTGATTTAAATTCTCCTCCTGATCTTCTGCGTTGATTTTTCTACAATTTTTACAACGTTTTAACACACTTCCAGTTTCTTCGAATTGTTTAATTATCCTACGAATAGTCATAGCGGAAGGTATGGGACGGTTTTCAAAGAAAGCGCTGAATAAATCTCTTACTCGTCGTATCGAATTTCCAGTAAAATACCATTTTACGCACTGAACTTTTTCATTTACCTTAAGTTTATTCATTATTTTCAATAATAATGATAATAATACAGAACGTAACAATAAAATAAATACGATCTGTCAAACTCAAACTCCAGAAGAAATGAAATTATTTGTTTAATTTCCATGGCACTTTGATGTAAAGAGCGCAAAAATGGAAATTTTAATTTGCTTCTAATTCTTGATCGGAACATCCTATATTGATAAATTTGGCATCATTTGATGCATTTTTGAATTCTAAACAACTTTTGTATTTGTACTTTTGTTCTATAATAATTAGGGGAAAATTTATCACCAAATGAAAATTTTAGCATTGTATTCCCTATGTAACAAAAAAAAAGTAGACACCCGGTATATACATTAATCTGGTTAGTTGATAGATATATCAAGCGGAAGGACCCTGGTTCGATCCCAGGTCGAGGTGATATGAATTTTTCATTTTCAGATTATTCCTTTATGATTATATTTGAATATTAACTGTATTTAAATGATATATCTATCAACTAACCAGATTAATGTATTATATATGATTGCACTATTGCACGAACCAACACCTTTTATAAGTATAGTTCTTATATGCATTTAGACATTAAAAATTAATGATATTGCGTATTTGTTGACTATGAAAAATTATGAATACATAGAATGTGTACTGAAAATGATTAGGTTTCATTCGCTTGATCTGTAATGTCCTCGATAGCTCAGTGGTAGAGCATTCGCCCGGCAAGCGGAAGGACCCTGGTTCGATCCCAAGTCGAGGTGATATGAATTTTTCATTTTCAGATTATTCCTTTATGATTATATTTGAGTATTAACTATATATATATATATATATATATATTTTAATGCAATATTTTTACAATAGCTGTGTTTTTTTACATTCCACTCAGATCAGTAAATCTTTTAAATGAGCTGAGCTGAGTTGAGTTTTGCTGAGTGAGTTGTATTGATAATAAAATAGTTTATTTGAAAGTGACGTTTAAAATCTAAGTTCCACATATGATATAACCTAAAATATTAGATGTATTTGGATTGTTTGCGTTGATAATTTATTGCAACTCGCCGGATATCTATTCTTTGATTTCAAAATAAAACATTCAAATATAAATGTCAACGTATCAAACACGTTATCAAATCTGAATCTAGAAAAATTTGAATTGCGCATGTGCGCTCACTTGAATCTCAGCGAAGCACTAGCTAAATATCAATCAAACTCAGTATCGGTAAGGGGAGAAGCAATTCACTCACTTCGAGCTCAGCGATAAATAAAACAGCTATTATTTCAAGGTTACTGATATTTGCTGATCTGAGCTGAGTTTTTCGGTAAAAAAAAAACACAGCTATTATAGTATACAAATAACTTATTTTTCTCCTCTCTTTCTATCTCTCTCCATCTAAGCTGTATTATTTCACGGATATATTATACGTTGTGTCTAAGAAAATTATATGCAATATATTACGTACTTCTATTTGACAAATAATTAATAACGTTTTTCATAACGTTCTATCTAACAAGTTTAGCAATGATTATATCCCCCTCGCGTTTAATGCCGACTCTTTTTCTCTTCTAACAATCTCATTGTTTTATAAATATATAAAATTGCTTAAGATTATGTAAGTAAAAACACATATAGCTATGAAAAGTATCATAAAATAAATATACTCCGGACAAGAATAAAGAAAAATAAATAAAAACTCGTTTACAATTTTACGGGACACATTAATTTATTTCGGGATAATGATTTTGGAAAATACACAAATTGATTTGTTTACTTATATGATATGAACAAATAGTAAGTTAAACATTTACTGCGCAATTTGTTTCTGCAATTATTAGCCACTACATTGTGAAAAAAAAATACAATAGTATAATTTTTATAGTGCCAATACTGATAAATACTGACAATACTGAATAATAAACAAAAAAATTACAAATATATATATATATATATATATATATATATTTACAGTATAGATACATTAGTATTCATACAAAATTACTACCATTTTTTTTATTTACCTACTAATCATAGGATTTTTACTAGTAATTTACAAAAATCAGATTCAAATGATTTTTAGAGCAATTTTAGTAGTATTATTAAGAAAGACGTATTGGATGTGTTTGAAGTTCTTGAAAATTGTTATGTGAAGACGAATGTAATTCTACATATTCATGCTCAAATATATCAAATAGCCTTTCTATTCTTATTGGTTAATTTAATGTGTATTTTGGCTTGGAGACTTGGATACATGCCAAATTCCGGTAATTTGAACAATTTCTTGTTACAAGAATTTAATTTAAAAAAAATTGAAAATATATTTTATTTGAATTTCTTATATTGATAACGTTAATTGCAATCATAATTAATGCAATTTCTTTTTGTAAAAATATAGTATTGTGACTTATAATTAAAAATTGATAACATGCAGTAAAGACTTTTAATTGGTTTGTATTATTTATTAAGAAAATGTAAATGTTAATTCTTGTATTTAATAATATAAATCTTAATAGTTGCACGTAATTCATTATATTTGGTTATTTACAAAAGGCTTAGTCAAATAATTAACTTTTCAATATGACTTAAGTACTCAATAACATGTAAATTACCTGATATTTTTTTAGTTTAACGACATGTTTTATTAGTAATAACGTAAACACTATTTTATCCGGCACTGTGTTCAATTCCAAAAAATACCGTGATACATAACGAAACAAACAGACATACGGCAATTTTATTAATAAGTTTGCAAATAGAAATAAACTATATCTATTTTTGATTGCTATTTTTCGGTCCGATAAAATTGATATAATTCACGATAGAAAAATATAATAAACAACAAATATTGTAAATAACGACGAAATATACAAGTGAACAACAAAATATTTATTTTTAAAGAAAAAAAAATTAAGTTTACGGCAAAATATTTGTTCAGTAAAACAGCAAAAAATTTAATTGAACAAAACATTTGTTCTAACGCAAAATAATAATAACTAAAAACTAACCTTTTAACCCATAATATCTAGTAATAATTTCGATCAAAAAATTCACGTGTATTAATCTTTTTTAAATATATAAAAAAAAAAACAAAAAACATTTTACCCAACTTACTTAACAATAAATTATTTATTTATTATAAATATGACCGAAATCTTTAGGTGTATTGACTTTCTCCAAACAAATAAAAAGTAATAAGTTCCACGCCTATTTTGCCACATAAGTCATTGGATAATGGATACACTAATTGTATTCTACTTTTTTATTAAATAATATATTTTAGTTTGTTAACCCAATGAATTTAATTTTACTAAATACAAAATATATTATATATATATATATATATATAAATATATATATATATATATATATATATATATATATAGTTTAGTCTGAGTTGCTACCGTGATAATAGGTTGTATATATTTATTTACGGGAATTACGGTATGTTAAGGCAATTAAAAGTTAGCGAATATTCAGTTATTTCTTTTTATTATTAGACCAATATTTCGCCACTAGTTTGTTGGCTTCTTCAGGGTGAATACTATAAATAACATATAAATACAATATAATTACAGTAAACATTATATAAGAAATTATTACAACAAAAAACAATTGTATAATGGAAACTTACATGTAAGATTTAACAGAATGTTGTTGTTAAACAATGAAGTTGTAGTAAAACAAATAAATTTGTATATATGTATACATTGAATACCATAATCAATAAATTAATGTTGTAAATTGTTAGTACATTTGTAGTGTTTATAATATAATTTGGCGAAAAACTCCGTATGTAAATGTTGTGTCAATTGTATAAAATCAAATAATTTAATCAATAATTGTATAAAATCAATAATTTAAATTATTTGATTTTATACAATTGACACAACATTTACATACGGAGTTTTTCGCCAAATTATATTATAAACACTACAAATGTACTAACAATTTACAACATTAATTTATTGATTATGGTATTCAATGTATACATATATACAAATTTATTTGTTTTACTACAACTTCATTGTTTAACAACAACATTCTGTTAAATCTTACATGTAAGTTTCCATTATACAATTGTTTTTTGTTGTAATAATTTCTTATATAATGTTTACTGTAATTATATTGTATTTATATGTTATTTATAGTATTCACCCTGAAGAAGCCAACAAACTAGTGGCGAAATATTGGTCTAATAATAAAAAGAAATAACTGAATGTTCGCTAACTTTTAATTGCCTTAACATACCGTAATTCCCGTAAATAAATATATACAACCTATATATATATATATATATATATATATATATATATATATATATATATATATATATATATATATAATGTTTTTGTTAAACAATGCTTTTTATTGAACTTGAATATGTGTGCTCTTTTATTCGGAAAATTTTATTTATTATCCGGAACCATCCTGGTCCTGCGTGAGCCAGATAAAAAAAGATTTTAGTACATAATTCAGTATACCTACTATTTTTTCAATAAAGAGGTAGATTGTACAACGAACGCACTAAATAAGCAAAATTTAAACTACTTATAATCGCTCAAAATTAATTGAACTCAATTAACACTAGCTGTAATAAAAAACATATTTACCAAAACATAAAAAAATAAATAGAAAATTATACAGGAAATCAAGTCCCGTTTTCTTATAATTTTTTACTGTCAACCGTTTTATATATATATATATATATATATATATATATATATATATATACCGGGTGTTCTTTCGTTAAGTTCGTATGGGCGTTTAACATGCAATTTCAATAATTTGCGATATACTACTTTCTCGAGTTAAATTCGGAGAAATACTTAGAATACTTTTTGTTAGACAATAAAAAGTTCTATAATTTGGTTTTAGTTTTAATTTGCTAGCATGTGCCGTTTGGGCGCTAGAATTTTTTTTTTATTTTTTGGTTTTTATTTTTTTCTCAATAACTATGAGATGTAGGAAAATATGCATCATATGAAAAAATGCGGAATAATGAGCACTATAATTTAATAAATAAACCATTATTCTAGAATGGGATATAATAAGTGCATGTGTAGAAATAATGAACCTTATTATTTCGCAATTTCCAATGACTTTCGTCATATAATTTCGGGATCAGAGTAACAAGATCGACAAAAGCAAATCATTATGGTTATATTTTGTTGACAGTTTTGTTCGCGAATAATTTTCACAATAAAATGTTATTGCGTTTAATAATATTACGTTAAAACTGATTTGGTGTTTGTTATCAAATGTGTTGTTGACTTGTGTTGATTATACCGTGAAAATTCATCTTTAAAAAATCTATTGTGTGATTCTCGTATTGTTATAATTTCAATTTCGTGGAACAGTAAATGTGTAAATATAAAACATTTATAATCTTATCGTGGTGAATTCGTATTTTATGGGTTCAAATAATTAATCGAGAATGGACGACAGTGATTCCAGATCAAGATCAGACTATGGTTCTGATCAAGAAATTGGCCTAGCAACTCAGTCCAGATTATTCCAGATTATTCCATCCACGTACTATGATGACATTTACTTGGGATCGCGGATTCCAAAAATTAAACACAAACCTAATACGTCTTTTTTAGATAAAAGTGAATTTGCTTTGCAAACTAAACAGTCGTCTGGAATTGGTATTGGCAAGAGAAAAACTACATCGAATATCACTTCTATGCTCTTAAATAGAGAGCGAGGCGTATTTACCTACGAAAGCTTCTCAAATCGAGATCGTTGCAAACTAAGCAATAGATTTCTTCCAAATGAAATGAACGTTTTGGCACGTTACGGTGACAAAGCATTTTGTGGTGTTTATTCGCAGAATGGTGATTATTTTATAAGCGGTTGTCAAGATCGACAAATACGAGTATATAAAACGGAGGATGGCAGTTTTCAGTTATTTAATGCAATACAGGCAAGAGATGTTGGATGGGTTGTCATTGATATAGCATTTAGTCCTGATAGCAGTCATTTTGTCTATTCCAGTTGGTCATCATCATTACATCTTTGTTCATTAACCGGTGACTTAGATAATCAAGAAACATTATCGTTGTCACCGAATGATAGAATATTTAGCATATTTTCTGTCGTGTTTTCATCGGATGGCAAAGACATTTTAAGTGGTGCAACTGATGGATGTTTTTATGTTTATGATCGAGAATGCAATCAACAATCGTTAAGAATAAACGCTCATGAATATGACGTGAACACAGTGGCATTTGCCGATGCCACATCACAAATTCTGTACAGTGGTGGGGACGATGGCCTCGCAAAAGTCTGGGATCGTCGCACCCTATCCGAAGCGAATCCAAAACCGGTAGGACATTTGGCCGGTCATATGGATGGGATTACGTTTATTGATAGTCGAGGCGATGGTAGACATTTAATATCGAATAGCATAGATCAGAGCATCAAGTTGTGGGATGTGAGAGTATTTTCCGGTAGTGAAGGACAGGAAAATACGCGGAAAGCTGTACAGGGTCAGACTTGGGATTATCAACGGGAAGAAGTGCCCAGAAAATTCTATAATTCAAAACAGAAGCTGAAAGGCGATACAAGTATAATGACTTATCGTGGACATTCAGTCTTAAAAACATTAATTCGCTGTCGTTTCTCACCGGCTGTTACAACTGGACAACGTTACATTTATACGGGCTGTGGTGCTGGACGTGTCATTATATATGATACTTTAACCGGCAAAATTGAAAGAGACTTAACGGGACATAGTTCGTGTGTCAGAGATGTATCATGGCATCCTTATAAACAAGAATTTGTCAGCTCGTCGTGGGACGGTATAGTCGGTCACTGGACTTATTCGGGCAAGAAATCTCTCGATTCGGACGAAGACGAAACGGACGATTCGGTTTTCTGCGGCGAGAACCGTTTACGTCCGAAGATACTAAGGCGTAGTCGGCGTATTGCACAGAAGCGTGAGCAACAATTGCGTCAGTAACAGCAGCAGCAGCAGCAAAACTGCGAAAATCGCTGAGTCAGCGCTGTCCATGCGTTGTTATGCTGCAGCAGTGACAGTTTTTATTGAGAGAGAGATGTGATATGTGTGTGTGAAAACGTTTGTGTTAGAAGAATTAACAAACAGGTTTTTGAACTATTTTTGTTGAAAATTAGATTTAAATATTATTTATGAGTTTTTCTTCTCTCTCCGTTAGACTGATGGTTTTTGTTTATATTATTATATTTAGCAAAAAAAAAATTATAAAAAATATGAGATTAAATATTTAACTGCTCGAAGTCACTATATTTTATATGACAAAATTTTGCTACATTAATTTTGCTAAAAATATAATTTTCGGAAAAATAATTGCTGAAAATATATTCTTTAATTCTTATAACGCAAAAATAGAAATTAGAAATGTAAATTAAATATATTAAAAAAAAAAAAAAAACACAACAAATATGATTATAACTGGTTAGATCGGAATTATATATAATAATATTTAACTTTTTTTAACACATTTTTCATCACTAATTTTTCATTAAAATATCACATGAAATATTAAAAAGTTCTATTTTTGTGTTTTTTCTTCTGATTATCATTTTTCCAAAAATTTAAATATTAATAAAAAAAAATATGAAAATCTAACAAAAAAATTTTAACGATTATTTTGTTTTCTGTATTATGTATTTTTAGTTGATAAAAAATAAATATTTATAAAAATGCATTATTTAAGCGCTCATTTATTATTTTATTATCGAAAGTTATTTTTATTTATCAATTTGCTAATAAGAAACTATTAGCTACCTGGATACATTTATTAAAAATATTTTTTCAATATTTTAAATTTTCGTTTATTAAAAAAAAAAAAATGTAAAGTAATTGTATATTAAATATTTTATTTTATAATATAATAATAATATTAATAATTACAATAAAATATGTAAAAAAAAATTAATGTAAAATATTATTCTAGAATGGATCGTTTAGTAAAAAAAAAATTAAAAACTGAATTTTTAAAAATCTCTCGGTATATCTCTCAAAATAATACTTTTTTCAAAATTTGCTAAAAAAAATCTGAAAAAATTCAGTAAAATAGAGAAAAAAATTAGCTACATAATAGCTAAGCAACTTTTTTCTGAAACTCATGCTGGTTTGGCAGAAAAAAAATTTTGAAAATTCTGAAAAACATTTTAGAATTTTCAATAATTTTTCCTACCAAACCAGAATGAGATGTATGTAGCTAATTTTTTTCTCTATTTTACCAAATTTTTTCAGATTTTTTTAAGCAAATTTTGAGAGATTTTCAAAAATTCAGTTATTAATTTTTTTCTCCTAAGCTATACATCCTAAAATATTGGTTTATTATAGTACTCGTTATTCTGCATTTTTTCATATCATGCTTATTTTCCTACACCTCATAGTTTTTGAGAAAAAAAATAAAAACCAAAAAATCAAAAAAAAATTCTAGCGTCCAAACGGCACATGCTAGCAAATTAAAACTAAAACCAAATTATAAGACTTTTATGCCCTATCGAAAAGTACGAGTATTCTAAGTATTTCTCCGAATTTAGCTCGAGAAAGTAGTATATCGCAAATTATCGAAATTGCATGTTAAACGCCCATACGAACTTAACGAACGAACACCCGGTATATATATATATATATATATATATATATATATATATATATATATATAATTTTACGGTACACAAATTAAAGTCATGAATTCAAAACAGCAGCGTATTAAACAAATTTCGGAAGCTGAACAGTTGCTTGCAAAAGTATATTTTTGGTTCAGTAAATTTTGTTTCTTTTATTATAGTTTACCAAATAATACTTCAAGAATCCGTTATAAATACAGAAATATGACATATTTTGACGTTCAGAATAATTTATTAAATGTCAACAAAAACCAACTTAATTTGAATGCTTTCCTTCTGTCAGCGATAATAAAATATTTTTCAATTTGTGCATGATTGTTAACAACAAATACAACAAATTCAATTTTTCAATTAAAACTAAGTTTATTTTTAATTATAAAATTTAAATCTCCCATACTATGGATTTTATAAGCCTTTGGTTATGATTACAAATACTAAGAGATATGTACTTATTGGCAATGTCAATTTATGACAGCTTTTTATCTCGACTTTTATGATACACATTAAAAGTGTAATGACTAAAAGTTTTAGCAGAAATACAGTCAAAATGCGGTAATACCATACCATCTATAAACTTATTGTCCTATGTTTCTTATCAAAGTTAAAAAAATAACAAGTTTATAATTTATAAAAATAATTTTATTCTCAAGTCCAAATATATTCAACAAAAATTAAACTATATCATAATTTGTTACATACATTTTTTTTATTATCAGAATGAATGTAGGATAAGTTAGTTTGTAATTTATATGGTTTCAGAAAAAATAAAAATAAAAAAGAATAAAGCTTTCCAAAATATGAGTAATTTTGCAACAAAATTAAAAGCATATGGATAAACCCATATATAGATCACTTTGACATCTCATAAATACTAAAAAACTAAAAATATTTTTTTCTTTAAAAGTTGGCAACATTGTTAAAAAAATAAAATTTTGTAATTGTTGTGCATATAAAAGAATCTTTTCTGAATATTTGGTTGAAATCATATAAACGATACACACAGAATAATTTCTCAATAGTTATTTCTCGGAGAGTTGGCAACACTGTACTTTAGTAAAGTTATATAATTTACATGAGCACTAAGAGAATCTTTTGTCATAATTTGGTTAATCACGGATAAATAATGGAGCGATAATAAAAAAAAAATTAGTAATTTTCTTTTAGAAAATTTGGTTCCAGACGAATGAATGGTCTATGATCTTCCTTGACCATCACTTCCTAGACTCTAGGAAGTGATACGATTACAAGATTTGAACGACTGAACGAGAACCGCACATACATACAGATCCGTCATCTAGAGACTATATGAAGGATTTCTATATAATTTTTTTTTTAACTTTTAAAAATGTTACAAACACCGTACCAAGAACTATACCTATTTCTTAGTATTTATGTGATAATGTTAAAGTGGTCTATACATATATGAGTTTACCCATATACTTCTAATCTTTTTAATATTGAATTGTTAATCACCGTAAAGATCAAGCGATGCACTGAAAAGATATTACTGCGGAGTTACATATTTTTAACTTCGTAAGAGAATATATACAATTATTTTTAATTAAATCTAACTAAAATTAAATTATTTTATATCATTTTTAACACGTTTTTATTAATGATGCAACGGAGAGCGATTTCTTAAATAGCCGGATAACGGATATTCGGTCAAATTTTAAAGCCGAATAACGGATTATCCGGCCGGATAATAAATATTAATAAAAAAGTCATAAATATCAAGTTTTAACATCAGATTTTCGTATTTAAAATTTACGTGCGGTTATAGTATGCAACATTTTCAATTACATATGTATATACGTACCTTCAATATTACTTACATATATTCTGCAATTTTTTATAAAAATATATGTTTTTATAATATGAAAAATAAGGTTACATGTTAATTACTAATAAGATAAATTAACTTTGTTTCACAGAAAGCTTTTCATGAATATGCAAAAAGTTTTAGCTTCATTAATAACTATTCCACTGACATCGTATTGAAATTAATAAACAAATATGAGTATTAGATATTTACTGAAAGAAACATTGTAGATAATTTGACTGGCTTCAATTTCGTAAATAAATCTATCAGTATGAGCATATTTCTATTCGTTTTGAACGATAGTATTCATTATTCGGCCAAAACGGATATTCGGTCAAGCCAAATTGGTCGGATAGGCCGGATTATCCGGCCTGGCCGGATATCCGTTGCATCCCTAGTTTTTATTAACTCGCTTTCTTTCCTGGTTGTCTGTTCCGTACAAATTTTTCAATCGATTTTAAACTAACTTGAGCTACCCGATGAGCTACAGACTTGTAACTTTAAACATAGCTCAAAACTGAATGACAATGCAATATTAACTAATTAATTAATTAATAATATTAGAAGTATTAAATTAAAGTGAATTAATTAACTATATAATTAATTATATAAGTAATTATTATTAATAAAATTATAATTAATTAAATTAATTAATTTGGTTAAAGTTAGACAAGATTAAAAAGCAGAAAATAATTATTTAAATAAAATTTTTTTTTAACACGGACTAAAAAGTAGAAAATAATTTCTCCTATCCCTATATAGATTTCTAACCAGTGGTGTAGTGCTAAAGTACAAAGTACCGGAACATTAGCTACAAGCAACTACCTATACGATTCTATTTGTATCTCGTCCTTCTGCCGGCCATATAAGTCTCTGGTTTCTTGAAAAATTGTTGTTTCATATCGTTTCATATGTAACATTTCTTTTCGACTAAATAAATTTATAATTTTATAATTTTTGTATACTAACAAATCGTATCGGTACGCGTTCCGATCTTGAAAACAACCGCACACAGAAAAACGAGGAGCGCATGCAGTAGATAATAGCATTGAATATATTATAATCTTATTATTATTATTTATTCAATGATAATAGTAAGAAGTTTAGGGAGTAGCTATCGTTGCCCCACGTTTTTCTGTCTGCGGTTATAAATCTGTATGGAGCTAGGAGAAATTATTTTATACTTTTTAGTCCGTGTCAAAAACGTGGTCTATTAAATTTGTTTTTTATTTAAATAATTTTGCGTTAGACATTAAGTTTTTTTTTAATATTAGAAAAAATTACTACAACTGAGAGAAATTTACATATTTTTCAAGTAAATTTCCATTTCAAAAATGTAATACAAACATTCGTATATTTCATTTTCTCCTAATTGAGAAACTTTTCTCCATTATATTTACTAAATTAATCGGGAAAGTCAATATACAAATTTTTTTAATTACATCGGAAATTAAAATTTTAACTTCATTTGCTTAACTACGGAATTTAACTCTGACAGGGATTGGTCTCAAAAGTAGTTTCCTTAAAACCATTTCTAACTCCGTTTTTTCTGTATGCCTTATAATAAAAGTAGTCACAAAACAATTGACATAAGTATACGTATTTCGGTTAAATATAAAAATATTTTTCATTGTTTCATTACCATATACATTACACTGTCACAAATTATTTGAACTTCTATGAACCATTAGCTGTATAAAACATTTGGCGTTTTTAATATAAAAAAATATCGAAAATAAACGAAATTTTCTCTGTTAATGTTCCCACTTTGAAACCGAACTAAATTTGTTACAGTAAATTGAAAATAAATTTCAAAGTTAACAGCAATTTCCGGAGGAAGTATAAGAAATTGAATCAACATAAACGATTATTGGATATTTTGGTTCTTATTCGATCATATTTTTTCAAATTATGTTTATGGAAAGTGTTGATTTAAAACGTTGATAAAATCATAAAAATACAAAAAATCAATATTGTATTAAATTTCCTCAATAAAATGTTGATAAATTATTATACATAACTAAGATGTGAATATTTAGATATACCTATTATTAATACAAAATTTCAACTAAAAAAAAATTAAATGTATTTTTATTTTAACATTCATGTATTTTTATAATTTATTTAAAATTGTTCAACTGTTTTCTTATAGCATAATGCATAAATATTATCACAATAAAACTAGATTTATTTTTTTTAAATCGTACGATGTCAAGTTAATATTCTGCTAATAAATCTGATTATTGTGTGTAGTAAGTTGTTTTAATACTAGATAATAATAATAACAACAATATTAATTTAAATAGCATTAAGCTAATAATAATAAAAATACGGACATATTACTTTATATATATATATATATATATATATATATATATAAAGTAGTATAATTATGTAATATATTTACAAAAAGTTTCTTAATTTATATGTAAATTCCCTAATTTGAGATGGGACAAGACGAGTTGGGTGCCGTATTTTCAGGTAGTTTTCGGAGAGTTCGAGTTGGGTACCGTGTTTTACTAATAAAATAAAATTTACATAAAAATAAATTTGCTTACAACATTTAAACAATAATTGTTGATAATTAAATACTTATTAGCTAGCAAATCAATTTTTAATAGTGCATAATTCATTTACTGCCTACCTCCGATTTTTTATATTATTGTTATCTCCAAATAAAATACTAATTTAATTTTCTATATCTTATTAATAAGCCGCCTTAAATATATACAATTTATTATTTCATAAATTCTTAACACCTTCACATCAAATATTTCTATTTTATTAAAATAATATTCGCAAATATGTTAATATTATTTTTGTTGCTGTAGCGACATAATGTTAAACAGATAATTTTAAAAATTATCAAAATTTACTATAGTAGATATATAAAAATCAACAAATTAATAGCTATGACAAAATTCTTAGTAACATCTGTTTGTCTAAATGCAGCGGATTCCATTTTGACCTTGAAATAATCTAGAGATCAAAGTTACCGACTAGATCTCATTTACACAGAAAAACTTTTTTATTAAAAAAAAAAACACTGTACTAAAGCAGAATGATTTCAAGCTGTAAGTATTAGAAAAGTTAAATCAATGTTCAAATTTTTTTTACAAAGTTCTTACAATAGTGCCATTTTAAAGCGTAAAATATTTTCATGAACGGAAAGAAACATAATTAATAAATCAAATAAAATTCCGTTGCTAAAGAAGTTATTTCAGTCGCAATACGCTTATTTGTGTTTGTGTAATATCTATATAGTCTTAGGTATTAGGCCATACACACTCAGTTTATTGCACAGTATTAATTGCACATGCCGAAATTGCGGAGTTATTTCGTAGCATGTGTGGTACATTATTGTTTCTTTAAAAGAAGATTGTTCTTTTAGTTGTAGAAGGTGCAGTAGATGGCACTGTCTAAAATGTAACAAGATTAATAAAAAAAATTTTATTGATATTAATTTGTTAGTGCAATATTCAATTTATTCTAAACGTAAAACTATCAAATGTAAACAAATATATTAATTTTTACGATTTACAAAATGATATTAATATAAAAAGTATTAGTTCTGTCATTTTAATTGAATGAACTGAATATGCTTTGGGCATAAATAAATTAATTGAACATCGGTACGATAACTTTGCAAATATGGATAAAAATAAAACTTGTATTTAAGCTTAAGTTTAAACAATTTTAGAAAAAATGTCTATGAACTGGACGGAATTGACAAGTCAAGAAGTGCATCGTTTAGTAACATCATATAACATTTCATGTTTGTTTTTTTTTAATATATCAAAATATTTTGTTAGTCTCGAATTAAAAAAAAACTTACATAGATAACTTTTTTAGAAAACTTTCTACGGACGTCACTGGTATGTGGTGTTATGTAATATAAGATTTTTTTTTAAATAATATATCTCCAATATATGTAGATAATTTTAAAACAATATTTAGCATATATAATTTTTTTGGACAAAAAATAATATAAAATTATTAAAATATACACGTATTATGGAAAATTAAATTACCAGTTTTTGTGGAAAAAAAATCGATGCTGTTACTGTATTAATATATGTTTTATTTATAACAACAATTTTAAAAAAAATGCTCTTATCTTAATTTATAAATACAGAATATTTTGACATAAATAATAACAACTATTGTTTAAAGAAAACCTAAATATCGATAAATACATCAGATATAGGTACGGTAGAAATGTTACTTCTATAATTACATAATTCATTTCAGATTAAAACAAAAAAAAGAACAGTACAACGGACTAAATCAATCATCAGTGTCTATAATATCCAGATAAATTATTAACGGACGTAAGATTGTAATTAATAATTAAAAAAAACTACATCCGTCAATTACGCAGCATATTTAGAAATGTATACAAAGAATTTCTTTTCTTTTTTGAATATGAGAAAAAAAGACTGTTTGTTTTGTTTTACGCTGTAACTATAAACATCAGGTATGGTATGCCAAACTAGCAAAATAAAAACATACAGTTCTTCCTTAATCCGTATATTGAAATTTTCCATAAACGTGTATTTATATAAATCAGTGACGTACATGTTAAACTACACATCAAACGAAATTTGCTGTTTAATTTACAGAATTACATAAATATAACAATGTTATATCTTTTTTATTTATATTAAACTAGTTATAAATTAAAAGATTTATTGAAATATTTTTATAATAAGCATTAATTATCAACTAGCTAACTGAAAAACAAATAAATTGTTATATTAGTCTCATTAAAATAATTTTTTTTTTTTCAAAACAACTGTTTTATCTTTCTATATTAATTTTATTACATACAAAATTATGATAATATATTATTTTATTTATATTCCTAGAAAGATTGCAATATTGAACAAATAATAGTAACAACTTTATTCCGACAAAAACTTATTTTAAAAATTACAGCTTTGCTATTTAAAATTATAGGCCCATATTTATATGCTCACCTCAATGTTTTTGTATATAAAAAAATTTGCATCACTTATATTATTTCAAAATAAATTTGTGCTTCTATCTTTCATCAAATGTAAATAGTTTGTCTATTTTGAATATTTTTTATTAATATTTTCAAATGTATAACAAAATAAATAAATGTCAACAGACCTATTGACAAAAATTCACTGTTAAAAGTGATATACTTTTTATACGAAATGCATATAATTTTATTTTTTAAATTTTGGTAAAACACTAAAAATAATTAGTATAATTTATTACAATTGTATAATATACATATATGTATGTAATGTACCAACAATTTTGGAGACCGCGCTGCAATTCTAAATAGAAGCAGACTTTAAAATTTGAATTAAGGGGCAGCAGAACTTAGAATTTGTTAAATAATTTTTTATAAAAATGAGTAATAATTATTGTACGAAAGAGTAAAAAAATATTAATTTTGCTAGTTTCAACTTATCTTAATTCATTATTA
The DNA here is from genome assembly GCA_963966155.1 of Clivina fossor. NCBI lineage: Eukaryota > Metazoa > Arthropoda > Insecta > Coleoptera > Carabidae > Clivina > Clivina fossor. The sequence goes on from OZ014550.1 coordinate 33,524,566, forward strand.
AATTATTTTACTTAAACAAATTACATACTAAATAGTAAACTAATTCTTCTATTTTTATTTAAGCGGCATATTTATCAACATTGCGATATTTTAATTTAGCACGTCCCTAAAGCTGGCGGGGCCGTTTTGCCAAATCAATATGGAAACTATTGGAGAATTAAAGGCTAATTATAGGCTAATTAAGTGCCCTATTCCCGAATTTTAGGCTCTTTATTTTTTTTAAAAAATCGAAGATTCCGCTAGCTTAAGACTAAAGCTAGCGGAACCTTAAATAAACAACACGTTCAAATTGGAATCTAACTAGTCAATAATTAAAGGCTAATTATAGGCTAATTAAGTGCCCTATTCCCGAATTTTAGGCTCTTTATTTTCTTTAAAAAATCGAAGATTCCGCTAGCTTAAGACTAAAGCTAGCGGAACCTTAAATAAACAACACGTTCAAATTGGAATCTAACTAGTCAATAATTAAAGGCTAATTATAGGCTAATTAAGTGCCCTATTCTCGAATTTTAGGCTCTTTATTTTCTTTAAAAAATCGAAGATTCCGCTAGCTTAAGACTAAAGCTAGCGGAACCTTAAATAAACAACACGTTCAAATTGGAATCTAACTAGTCAATAATTAAAGGCTAATTATAGGCTAATTAAGTGCCCTATTCCCGAATTTTAGGCTCTTTATTTTCTTTAAAAAATCGAAGATTCCGCTAGCTTAAGACTAAAGCTAGCGGAACCTTAAATAAACAACACGTTCAAATTGGAATCTAACTAGTCAATAATTAAAGGCTAATTATAGGCTAATTAAGTGCCCTATTCCCGAATTTTAGGCTCTTTATTTTCTTTAAAAAATCGAAGATTCCGCTAGCTTAAGACTAAAGCTAGCGGAACCTTAAATAAACAACACGTTCAAATTGGAATCTAACTAGTCAATAATTAAAGGCTAATTATAGGCTAATTAAGTGCCCTATTCCCGAATTTTAGGCTATTCATTTTTTTTTAAAAATCGAAGATTCCGCTAGCTTAAGACTAAAGCTAGCGGGACCTTAAATAAACTATAACGATGGTTTTGATCAGAGATTTTCAAACTAAAATTTTATTAGATTTACGACCGTTTTATTTTAAAAATACATAGTACTGCTGTCACATATCAATTCCTACAAATATAATACGGAAGGCGTACAAAATATTTTTTATAACTTACAATAAGTTAATTCATAGATTTCTTCTCCAAACCTATATACATAGACTAAATATCCACATTTAATTTAGTGTTTTATAGAATATCGATTTAACAAATTGTCATAAATAAACAATAGTAACGTTTTCTTATAGCCTTTAATCAGTCTCTAATTATTGACAACTTGGATTCCAATTTGAACGTGTCGTTTTTCTAAGGTTCCTCTAGCTCAAGTTTTAAGCTAACGGAACCTTTGATTTTTTAAAAAAATGAAGAGCCTAAAATTCGGAAATAGGGCACTTAATTAGCCTATAATTAGCCTTTAATTATTGACTAGTTAGATTCCAATTTGAACGTGTTGTTTATTTAACGTCCCGCTAGCTTTAATCTTAAGCTAGCGGAATCTTCGATTTTTTAAAAAAATGAAGAGCCTAAAATTCGGGAATAGGGCACTTAATTAGCCTATAATTAGCCTTTAATTATTGACTAGTTAGATTCCAATTTGAACGTGTTGGTTATTTAACGTCCCGCTAGCTTAAGCTTAAGCTAGCGGAATCTTCGATTTTTTAAAAAAATGAAGAGCCTAAAATTCGGGAATAGAGCACTTAATTAGCCTATAATTAGCCTTTAATTCTCCAATAATTTCCATATCGATTTTGCAAAACGGCCCCGCCAGCTTTAGGGACGTTAATTTAGCTACGTCTTTTTCTATATATAAAATACTAATAGATATAACTGAACCTACTTTTTACCACTTTGAATGCAAGGAAACAGTGGTATAGCGTTTGGTACGGTGTCTAACATTTTCAAAAAAAAAAAATTGTGTATAGAAATCCTTCATATACCCTCTAGATGACGAATCTGAACTTAGTTTATGTGGGTGTATGAATGTGCGTCGTCAGCTCGCTCGGTCGTCAGACTAGACGGTTCAACCAATTTTAATGAAATTTTCAGGATAAATTTGTCTAGTGCCCAAGATGGTCATGTGGTTTCGGTTTTTTCCAGTAAGGCCAACTTTCCGAGAAAAAAATTACTAAAGTTTTTAAAAATTTATTACGGCCATGTTGTTTAACCGATTTTGTTCAAATTTTCACAAAAGATTCTTCTGGTATCTATATAAATTAGATAATTTCAACAAAATACAGTGTTGCCAACTTTCTGAGAAAAAAATTACTAAAATTTTAAAAAATTTAGTATGACCACGTTATTTAACCGATTTTAATCAAATTTTCACTAAAGTTTCTCTTGGTGCCCGCATAAATTATGCAATTTTAACAAAATACAGTGTTGCCAACTTATCGAGGAAAAGAATTACTAAAATTTAAAAAAATTTATTGTGGCTACATTATTTATCCGATTTTGATCAAATTTTCAGAAAAGTTTCTTCTAGTGCCCACATAAATTATAATATTATTAAAATACGGTGTTGCCAACTTTCCGAAAGAAAATTAATAATTTTCTAAAAATTTGTTATGCCCGCATTATTTATCCGATTTTAATCAAATTTTTACAGAAAATACCCTTACCGCCTATAATATTATACAGGGTGTAACAGAATAACTATTCCTAATTTTAATTGGAGTATCCTGGGCTCAGAATATGAAGATTTAATGCAAATCACTGAGATAAAATGTGGCTCCTTACTGAGCTACAGGGTGTTTTATATAAAAATTTAAAAACGATTTTTGCCCAGTACTTTAAAACTATTTGACGTATTCTTATCATACTTGGCAGGAAATGTAGGTATCGTACACCATACTAAATTATGTTAAATAAAAGTTTCTGGCTACTGCCAGTGGCGTACAACAGGGGCAAGTGAGAGGTTGATCCTTCCTAAATTCTACGCCACTGGCGGAATTGTCATTTTAGCACAATTTTTCGATTCTCCAATACTTGCTGTGTAAAAAACATACTCTTCCTTTGTAACGATAAAGTCACTGTTTTTCGAGATATTTAAAGTTAAACATAAGCTGCACCGTTAAGATTTTTTCAAAATTTGCTCAAAAAAATCTGAAAAAATTCAGTAAAATAAAGAAAAAAATTTGCTACATAATAACTAAGTAACTTTATTCTCTAACTCATTTTGATTTGGCTGGAAAATTTATTGAAAATTAATATTTTGTGCATTTTATTTTTTTTATTTTCAATAATTTTTACAGCCAAATCAGAATGAGTTAGAGAAAAAAGGTACTTAGTCATTATGTAGCTAATTTTTTTCTCTATTTTACTGAGTTTTTTCAGATTTTTTTGAGCAAATTTTGAAAAAATCCCAAGGGTGCAGCTTATGTTTAACTTTAAATATCTCGAAAAACAGTGACTTTATCGTTACAAAGGAAGAGTATGTTTTTTACACAACAAGTATTGGAGAATCGAAAAATTGTGCTAAAATGACAATTCCGCCAGTGGCGTAGAATTTAGGAAGGATCAACCTCTCACTTGCCCCTGTTGTACGCCACTGGTAGTAGCCAGAAACTTTTATTTAACATAATTTAGTATGGTGTACGGTACCTACATTTCCTGCCAAGTATGATAAGGATACGTCAAATAGTTTTAAAGTACTGGGCAAAAATCGTTTTTAAATTTTTATATAAAACACCCTGTAGCTCAGTAAGGAGCCACATTTTATCTCAGTGATTTGCATTAAATCTTCATATTCTGAGCCCAGGATACTCCAGTTAAAATTAGGAATAGTTATTCTGTTACACCCTGTATATTAGCAAAATAGAATGTTGCCAACTTTCGGTGAAAATTTTTTTTATTCCTATTTCTTATCATTTATGTGATAATGCCAAAGTGATCTATATATGGGTTTACCCATATACTTCTAATCTTGTTGTAATTCATGTTCTAGAATAATTTTCATTTCTTTTTTTTTTCCCTGTTATATATTGTTAGCATATTATACAAACTGCTACCAGCAACAAGAAATTAAAAGAATTTATGTACATATATCTAATCTATTAAAATTTATACAAATTAATTATAAAAAAATTTAAACTAGAATTTGAAAAACACACCGAAATGTCCTGAGTTCCACGCATATAAGGATCCCGCAAGACTGAGCCAACAAAAATTTATTTAAATTAAAAAAAAGAATTGAGTAAAACATTATTTAAATTCATTTTGTGTTTTATTTATATGTTTAATAATAGTTCCACTTTCCTTTTTGCATTTTTTGATATTGTATTCCATTTTTGCAAATATTTAGAATCATATGTTTGATTTAGCATTTTTTTGTTTATTGATATGGTATTAGTTTTTTGTTGTATTGTAAATATCAACAACCTAAAAATGAAATCATAGCGTAGAGAACCATTTTGTAAATATTTATTTTTCGATGTTTTTAAGTATGAAATTGTATAAAAAAAAAAAGTAATTTAATTCGTTGGAAAGGCGAAAAACCCCACATTTTAGCAATTTTAAGCAAATATTACATTACAAAGCAGAAACAGAAATCAATTAACGTATAGTTTTAATTTATTTTTAATTTTTTATTGTAATTAAGTTAAAATTATTGAATTTAAGTTGTGCCATTTTTCTTTATGATATGAAAATTTTTTGTAAAAACAATGTACAAAAAAAACAGTGTTCAAATTAAATCTATTAATAATTAAATAGATTCACAAGCTTTAAATCTTTTATATATTTATAATTAGAAACTAAAGTTTGCATGAAACAGAACAGAAAACAATCTTAATTGAATTGTATACAAATAATCCATTAGTTTAATTCAACTTCGTATTACGTATAATTAAAATCCCGGATAACCTATCAGTAATCAATCATAAAATTATACAGCATTTAATTTAGTATTACTCATCGTATCTGAATAATTCTTCTTTTATATCGTGCCGACATACCTTTCAAATGTAAATTCAAACATTTAGCAAAACAATATTACAGGTAAAATCAAATTTAAAATTATCTGAGCCTATCAGTAGACAAATATACTTCGCTCAAGTAAAATAAATATAACTAGACAAAAATTGGAAATTAAAAACTTTCAATGATTTAATTTTACATTTACATGTACGACAATAAATCAAAAAAACAGCGTCTCAAAACCCATATTCATATAACTTAGTATCAGTATTTATGTTTCCTAAACTATGAGTTGCGATCTATGTCTATCAGCTTTGAAGCAGTCCAAATTTTTAACAGCTCCGCTCCTACTCCGCTTTAGTATTTATATAACTGCTTTTTTTTACAATTTTGTAAAAAATATTTTAAAACTTGTAAAATAAAAAGTTATAATACTTAATATTAAAAAATGCATTGAAAAATTAAAAAAAAAATATAATAAAATCGATTTTTTAATGACATGGTACTAAGAATGGAGCAATAAAGCAGCCAATATTTTCACAGCCACAGCTCCGACTCCACTTCTACTCCGAGTATAATCATGCTGCTCCACTGCTCCGAATCCCGGCGCCTGTACCATCATCAAAGTCCTGGTTAAAGGATTGAAATAATCCAATAGCAATTCCTAGGCATTGTTAAGATATGACAGAGAATCTAAGCAACCGATTCGTAAAAGCCCCAATTAGCGAGCGTTAAGCTCGGAAAAAAAGAAAAGAATATTACAACTACAAACAATTTTTGAATTCCCAAATTTCGTACAAGTGCTACTATATCAACGATAGCGACAAAATGTTCTTTATGAAGATAAAAATCCACTATAAAAAAATTAATGTGAGACACCAATTTTAATTTTTTCTATGTAAGTATATTACAACTTTGAATGGGGTAGTATTTTTTTTTTAAATGTATGAGTAATATTTTTTTTCTTGAACATTAATAACATAAATACAAAATATGAGTGAATATAAACAAGTAATAACTAAGAAAAAAAATATTTTTTCAATTTTCCGTGATTCAAATAGTCAGTTGTGTGACGTCATACATATGGTTTGACGTTTAAAGTATTCAGCAGCGACCAACTTTCGGAAACAACGTTTACTAATATCTCATTGCCTATTTCTTTTTTAATTATTGTCACGATATTATTATTTATTTTATTTAATTATTGTCACAATATGATATAAAACAATATCTAACAACCATTTTTGATATGATATGATAGTAACACATTACACAACATACAACACAACCACAAAGTTTGACCAAAGTTTAAATAACACGTGGGTCTGAGAGCGTCATTTACGGGGTTAGTAAAACGATGGGAACAAGCGGGGTGCACCAAACGTCAAACCATATGATGTATGAAGTCACAGAAAGCGATGAGAAATTTGCGCGAAAAAATTACGATTTTTAACAATTAATATCTAATGAAATATAAACACTTTATTATTATTTTTTACGTTTATATAAATGTCTACATCTGTTCTTTCGTTTTATGTAATGAAAACAGGTAAGTACTTAAAAAAATAACGATACTTCCCCATTCTACTTGATTTCCCGAGTTTAGTACCTACGGGTGCTGCTATATCAACGATAGTGTCAAAATTTTCTATATGAAAGTAGAAATCCACTGTAAAAAAAATTAATGTGAAACACCACTAACCAATATTTTTTGATTTTTTTTCTGTTGACGTATATGATAGTTTCAATTTTGTTTGTTCATTTTCCCGTTTCATACGGATGTTGCTATATCAGCAATAGTGTCAAAATATTCTACATAGAGATAAAAATCCATTATAAAAAAATTAATATGAGATACCAATTGTTAATGATTTTTAAAAAAAATTTACTAGCATTTATGACAACTTCGAATTCTTTTTATTTTCCGGATTTTCGTACATCAGGTGCTACTATATCGACGATAGTGTCAAATTAAACTATATAGAAGAAGAAATCCACTATAAAAAGTTAATTTTAGATATTAGTTATTATTAATTTTATAGCAATTTTAATGATGGATTTACCTCTCAGAAATAAAAATCTCCCCATTATTCTAAGTTTTATGTGAGTCCTAGTATACTAAAAATATTATTAATATAGTCTATCTCATAGTAGAAAACTATTTTAAAAAAAATAAAAGTCTTACATTTATTAATAATATGCTTATAGTAAAAAATCTGTTAAACTTACTTTATATTCCGTTTCACATTTTTTAAAATTTATTTAAAAAATGGTTAACATTATCTATATTTACGTTATTTTTAATAATTATTACATGTTATTTTATTAATAGAGAGAATAAAACTGTTAGATTATTGTCAACACTTAACCTAACTCAATACAGTTACGTTGTTACGTTTTATATACATAATCTAGTCACTATATTGAATTGTTTTTGTTTTCCTTAGTGATAAAACAATTTATATTTATTCATTCAATTTCATTTATTTATATTGTCAACAAAGTCAATAAAATTGTGTTGGATGTTATCAGGCCAAGTATTCCAAATAAACAGAAACCATTGTGCATCAAAAAAAAATAATACAAATTTAGTATTTGAAGACAATTGTACGAAGTAATTGAAGATGACAGGACGTGGTAGAGGTTCGAATGGTTTGATGAGAGTTCTAGGAGTAAGGCGTCGCCGTCGTCGTGAAGTACGTCTAAGCCTCAAACTGAAAGTTCTATTATTTCTAGCACAGAAATTTTGAGTCTAGCACATAAATAGCACATGAAAGGCACATAATTTTGGCATATTTCGGCTAGCTTCCAGGACCTTAGGTGTACACGAGCAAATCGACAAGCATACAATTGTATAGACCTTATAACGATGATTTTAAGGTCTATACAATTGAATGCGTGTCGGTTTTGCTAGCGTACATCTACGCTAGCGTGTAGGGCCTCTAAGATATTAATCTCATATTCGAACTTTCTACTCCCTATGCGAATGTATTATTTCATTCTCCTATTTTTTATTATTCAACACTGTCGATCAACACTGCGACATCATTGATACCTATTCTTCTTCAGTATCTTATTCGGGGTCCTATAAAGTTAACGCGATATAAAATTCAATGTCTATTTTTTCCTCTCGTTTGTATTATGATTTTCTTTTGTAATACGAATGTCATACATAACTATTGTATTTCTGACCATTTGTATTGTTAAACATCAATTATATTCTGTAATACTACTCGCATTTATAAAATTTCTTACTGGACATTTTTTTCAATAAATAAATATTTTTTTAATTAAATTTTTTAATAAAAAAATGTTATTTATAACTTAATTAATATACGTCTATTCGATTTTCAATGAAATCATAAGTATAAATTTTTCTATTAAAATAGTTAGATAAAAACCATATAAATCTATGTGCTCGAATAATTTGAGACAAAATGAATAGTGTAATTAAATCTTAATTTGTTCCAGTCATTTTCAAATAAATCACTAAATCTGAAAATCGGCCGATTTTTATTATGACTTTGTTATTGAAAAAATAGAGAAAAAAAGTAATCTACATATTTCTTAAATAGTTTAAAAGAGATTTTAATACAATAATTAGTTCAATTGTATCACTTATATTTTCACAAAATTAAAATTACTACAGAAATTAAAAACAATTCAATTGTATATACATTCACATAAACTCATTCAATAGAACTTACAGTTATTTAAAAATGTTTTTAAATATTATATGTATTTACAAAATATTTTAAATACCCCAGATAAATGAAATAAAAATATAAAAGTGATATTATCTAATTAAACGAACGAAATGAACTATTTCTATATATTTATTGGTCAACAAAATGTAATTAATCAAAATTAAGTATTAAAAATAATAAGCTGTAGTATATATATATATATATATATATATATATATATATATATATATATATAAATGATATAATAAATCTGCGTCAAGTCCAAAGAATTTGAAATTCAACTTACAATATAAAAATGAAGATTACCTTTAATTCAAGCATATTTCCAATAAACAGCTATAAATGCAACAACATATAATATACGGATAACTAAACCTATTTGTATTTATTAAGTAACCAATGTTGCAGAATCTTGTATAATTACAGTTGTCTGTCTTATCTCCCAAGGTCAATTTTTTTATTATTGTATTATTAATGCTGTTTGTTTTCTCAGTGAAAAGAAAAATAATTTCCGCATTTCTTAATAAGAATAGCATTGAAATTACATTCAGATACTTAACAATTAGAAATAAAGCATTCAGATAATAGAATTATCATTTTTCATTTGTCATACTCCTTAAATTTATTGGTATTTTTTACTTACACTACTGCTTATCTATCGTCAAATTACACGTTTCTATAATATATTATACTTTACTTAATGTACTTTACCTGTTTTCGTAAAATACATAATTTTTTATATGCAAAAATAAAAAATGTAGATAAATTTTTATACTACTAGATAAATTACCTGCTATTAGTTGAAATTAAATAATTTCTTAGATACGTTTTCATATTTTTATAAAACCTGTTTTTCTAAGTCACATAGTTTTTGTTTTAGCATTCAAAAGATCCAAAACCCTATATTTGAAAACATCGTCTTACAGGAAATTTTCTGCCCTATTTGATAGAGGGTATACGTAGTTTTTATTTCTTTCCATAAAAATCGAAAAATCGAATTTTAATTATTTTTTAAATTTAATCGATCATAACTTTTTTCTATACAAGTTATTAGCATAATTCTTAATTTATTTTATTTATTAATTATTTCTGTGTATGTTTCTTGAAAAAAATTATTAATATAGTCATAAATTAACATAAAAAATAAATAGTAAGCAAATTTTTTTTTCAATTTCAAAGCAAATTTTTCTCAGTTAGAAACTTTTTGGCTTTAAGAAATAAGTAGGTATATTATGAGACAAAGTTTTAGAGCAAAATCTAAAGAAGTTTTTTATTATTTTTTTTTATATTTTGTACTATTTTCGAGTTGTGTACTTGTAAACTTAATTCATGAATTTCGCGCGAATCTGCCGACCGAAAACAGTAACACGGAGATAACAACACTATTTAAGTATTTATTATTGTTTATTACTATTAAAACAGTAAAATTGCAATAACTCCTACAAATTTTCGTGTAGGTTCCCGATTTTTTGCATACACATACAGAAATATATTATACACAATTTACAATAATCAAAAATATACTTGTAAAATTCGCTGATCGATTTACTAAAATATTTTTAAACAATAGAAAACCAAGTTCTCGATTCGAGAATTTTTGTACACACAAATAAATATATTATAAACAAATTGTAATAATCAAAAAACAAAAAACAAACTGCGTGGAAACCGGCAATATACCATAAACTTACATAATACTTTAATACTTATAAAATTCGCTAATTGATTTACTAAAATATGTTTAAATAATAGTAAACCAAGTTATTGGTTTGTGAATTTATATGCATTCATATTTAAATCAATAATATACAAAACAATAACCTAACAATAATAAAATAGACAAATTAAAAACATGTATTAATATATTGTATATTTTATTTAACATAGGTATAAAATTATTCTATAAGTATACTACATAATAAATACGAGAATATACATATAATATGTGCAGCCAGTCGGACATTCACGCGTAATTCATGAATTAAGTTTACATGTACATAACTCGAAAATGGTACAAAATATTTAAAAAAATTCAAATAAAAAAAGTTCTTTAGACATTGCTATAAAACTTTGTTGCATTTACCTATACTTACTTATTTCTTAAGGCAGAAAAGTTTCTAACTGAATAAAATTCGCTATCCAAGTGAAACATGTTGCTTACTAATTTGTTTATTTATTTTTCATGTTAATTTATAACTACATATATTAATAATTTTTTTTTAAGATACATATAAATAGTTAATAAATAAAACCAAAAACGAATTATGCTAATAACTTGTATAGCAACAGTGATATGATCGGTTAAAGTTAAAAAATAATTAAATTTAAATTTTTCAATTTTTTTGGAAAAAGTATATTTTTGAAATTATACAAAGAAATAAAAAATGCGTCTGCCAACCATCAGATCGGGCAGAAAATTTCCTATAAGATGATCTTTTTAAAAAATATATACCAGAGTGTCCAAAACACATGCACGATACAGAGCTTTGGACAGAGCTGTAGACACGTGTTCACTAATTCGGTTGAACAAATTTTTAAGAAATTTCATATACCTATAAGTGTCGGACATGAATTTGACCAACTTTTAGTTTACTGTTGTCACTTTTATCAGTCAAATTAAAACATAATATTAAACATTTATCTCAATCAGAAATTACTGCGTGTATTTTGAAAGATTCGAGATTAATTTCATTAAATTTGTAAATTTAAAGACAAGAAGATCAAATAAATGAGCTCAAAAGAAAATTCACAATTTTATTCTTTTGGCCGCTTCGACTGGAGTACTCAAACCATCTTCAGCATGGAAGTTTAACAAAAATTTTTACATGAATTTCTTATATTTGTTTTAAAGTTAATATGTTATATTTGTCATTTTTAACAAATTAACTAATTAAATTTTAAAAAAAGCTATTGTAGAACGTTCTGATTTTTTGACAAATGTGATAAAAAAATTCGCTATGAAACAAATATGAAAAATTCATATACAAAAATTATTTATAAAACTTCCATGCTGAGAATGATTAGAATACTTTAATCGAAACGTCCAAAAGAATGAAACATCTTTGAAGTTCATTTATTTGATCCTCTGCCCTTCAAATAAGTATAGAAGCAGATGTGTTATACGTAAGATTTGAAAAAAAAATCATTTTATGATTTATTATTGTTTATATTCTGAATTAGATAGATTTGGGGCTCCAACATCTTTTAAGCGCTGAAGGTCTCAATCAAGCCTTGCATATATCTAGAAAGCTACAATCACCTTAATTCTCTAACGAAGTTGCTAAGTTTTAACAACGTTGCTAAGAAAATTAGCCAATAATATTAGCTGACACTAAATAAAAAATCAAAATGACAGCTGTTATATATGTTCCTATTGGTTAGAGTTGTTAGCAACGTTGCTAAAACTTAGCAACTTTGTTAGGGAATCAAGCCGAATATTTGTTATGCCTTATTTAAAAAAATAAATTTTAGATCAAATACAACATTTAAAATAAATATGTATCTTTTCTACTAGAAATGTGTTGTACTATTTGGTTATCAGCTGACAATAATTGTTAAGTCAACAAAAACAAATGACTACAAAAATACATCATATTTGAAGTTTCGTTAGTCATATAAAGTACACTAATTACTAAGCAAGTAAATGCTCATATACCTACCTAATTCGTTTAGAAACTTATGAAGAAGCATTTGGTTTCATTTTTACCTCACTTACTTATGCATATAACAAAGTGTAGATTAAACAACACTTCTTCTGACAGGTCAAAACTAGTTTCTAATTATAACGGTACATTGCGCCGCGCCGCTTTAACTAATTCTAAGTAAGCACAGCGGCGTAGAAAAATTATTTTTCTAGCCATTATATAAAAATGTTTTTAATAAAAATTGTTATTTTTAAAAATTATTATCTATATTCTTATTAAAATAATTTCACTTTTTTAACCCTCTCCTGATCGAACGAATGGAATATACTTTATGAAGCATGCCGGGTAACTCAATTATCCAAGTTTTTCATACTTGGATTGATAATTATTTTCAAAATACTACAAGTTAAAATAAGTACAATAACAGCCGGTTTCATTAGAAACACTTTCAGTAAAATCAACATCAAGCCGACAAAAAATCTATTTGAAATTCTACTAACATACTTAATTATTATTACTGCTGTCAACTAAACGATGCTTTTTTATCAACTTTTTAAACTTCTAATGGCAAAATTATTTGTTATTACCAATAAAAATTATGCTTTCGTTATATATATTTGTTTTTGCTATAAAATCAGCCGTAAAACATTCATAAAAAATTTATTTACTGGCAATACCAATAAAAAATTCTATAAATAAAATTTAGAATGCAAATAAAGTACTTAATTATAAAATAATTTAATTTGTAACTATTAATATTCAAGACAAAAATGCTTTTTTCCCTATGTATATTGCAGATAGTTTTTTCCGCATATCTGACATGATATTTTAAACTACCACTTCTGTTTGAGGGCAAAATGAGCATTGTAAATTTGGATAACATACATTACTGTTTATTGAAAGATTGTATTAAAAATCATTTCTCTAAATATATTAATTAAAAAAATATTATAAAATATTTACCCTTGTGGTAACTGAATTGCTCCACATAGTCAATTTATATATTTGCGTAAAACATTGCTTACATAAATATTGTTTTACTACCATACATTTTCACAAGATCTCAAAGATGACAAAAAATTCAAAACAACTATTTTATATATATATATATATATATATATATATATATATATATATATATATATATATATATATATATATATATATATATATGTATCCAAGCTTAAAGTAAGTGAACGGGTATATTCTTTTCCCAATAAAACGCTTGAGTGCGGCGTGTTGACATCTACGGTGTACCAAGATGCATGGTTCCTTCCAATCGAATGTGACTTTTATTTGATATCATTTTTTATTTACTCTCATGGCAGTTAGGCGACTTTTAAAGTTCGCTGTGATTATTTAAAATTTAATTGTGTCAATTAAATAAATAGAATTTTATTTGAAACTGATATTATTTTACTCAAAAATAATATAATACTCACAATAAGAAAATATACATAATAAAATGTTGAATAATGTATTTCCGGTCACAAAATGCCAGATTCTCATATTTCTAAAATTACGTGATTTCTCAAAACAGGGCTGTACAAATATTCATATCATTCGAAAAACAAAAATTAAAATTAAATAAAAGTGATTAGAAACAATAATTTTCAGCAAAATCAAAAAGTATAAATAATAATATTTATTTATTAGCATAATATATTACAGTTTTGCCTCATCATACAATCAATATACAAATATTATTTTTTTAAAATATATAATTCGAAAAAAGAAATTATACTAACAAACATATTTTACAATTATTAAAAACAACAGATAATTAATAATACTATTGAACTATATAAAAAAAAATTTAATATAATTTAGCATTTAAAAATTCTTCAATTAAATAATAATTGAATTTCTTAATTTTTTTTTTTTCTTAGTTTTGTTAATTTTTCATCTTTTATATATTATTCTAATGTATAAATATCTAAATAAATTTCTGAAAAATTTGTGCAATGCAATGTATATTTTTCAAATTTTAATTCTCTAAAAAAATTAAATAATGTTGAATCACTCTTATATAGTTTTTATTTCAATTTAAAAATCATTCAAATTTAATCTAAATTAAATTATATCTTCAATTCAGTCAGAAATTTTCAAATTATTATAACTTACAGAGCATGTTCGTCAATCGTCATAATATATCTCTTTATAATGAAAATAAATGACAAAGTTAAGTAGAAAAGAAAATAGAATATCAACTGCAATTTAAATATGTATATATATATGTTAAATAGCATTCGACTTAAAACAGAAAAATCGTTTTTTAATTCGTTTTTTATGCAGTTAATTTGTCCTATTTACTCAGTCAATGCAAATGAAATAAATTACTATATTGCCTACGTCTTATTCTGTTTGTAAGAGTCGGTAAAGTAGATTTCTCGGTCGATAAATTCATTATACTCAGCCGGTAATTGAAATTTTCAACATATATATTCTCAAACCTTTTTCGAACGCTTTGCTCCAATAAGTATTTTTAAATAAAACAATTAAATATTTTTTCTAAAATATTGATTCATTTATTGTTATTCTGTCAGGTAAACTATTACTTTACAAAAATGTTTATATTAAGTCACTAGATAGTTGCAAAAGCTGGATTATGTTAATTTTCAAAATTCTAAATCACTTTTAAAGTAGAATAAAAATAATATATAATTATAAATAAATTTTATTAAAACTTATGAAAAACAATGATCCGTATTTTCATCCATTTTTGTAAAAAAGTGTTTTTACCATTTATTGCAAAATAGATTTTTGCTTCTATCGTTTATCAAATACAAATACATTTTCTATTTTTGAATATTAAACTTATCGAAATTGTTTAATAAGTAATTTGAAATAAATGGCAAAAAATACTTTGCACAAAAATCACTTTTAAAAGTGAGATGAGAATACGGGCTGAGCCAGGCAATATTGTTGTTAAATAAATCGTGTGAGTAAATTTAATATCAGCAAAAGTAATTAATTTTTTTTGTGAAAATATATATATATATATATATATATATATATATATTAGGTTTAATATCAAAAAATTATGTAAACCAAAAGAATTGTAACAATAAAATTTCCATTAAAATGTTTGTATTTGAGATAAGAATAATTTTTAATATAATTTTCCAATTACAGCCTACAAAATGTTTACAAAATTATTATAATTGTGTTTCTAATAGAGTATTAGTGTAATTAAGAAAAGTTCACAAAATATACTGTTTAATAATAATATAATATACGTTCAATTTAAAAATTTCAGTAGTTTGTGTATTTCTCAAAAATATAATTAAGTTATCTATTTAAAACTTTTTTCCTAATCATTGTATACTTAAAAAATTATTTGATAAAATTCATTTTTTGCAATTATCTAGTGACCTATTAAAAAAAATTTACAAGTCACATAACCATCTACGAAAAGTTCTGGTTCACCGAAGTTGTATCTCTTATAATATCCGAGATCACGATGGTGAAAGATAAAACTGGAACACAGTGTATTATTGACGAATAATAGCTGATTTATCCGGCATTGCTTTAAGCGGCATGATCTAAAAACCGGCACATAATAAAGCAAAGGCGACATTCATCGATTTTTTTTAAAACCAGAAAATAATAATAAATAAACTATGTCCCTATTATTTATTATACAATTTATTAAGTACCAAATATATAATATTTGTAATTTTAGTGTTAAATAAATAATGCTTTTTATCAAAATTTAAACATGTACGTTCTTTTATTCGAAAACGCTTACTACTTACTGTACGTGTACATCTAAAATTGTCACTTATAGTTTTCGAGATCGCAGTGAAACGTCAGTGTCAGTGAAATGCCAACACATAGTATATTATAAAACAATGTGGTTATGTCGTAATATAAATTGTATTGTTCTTGTTTAAAAAGTGTATAAATACGTATACATATATTTTTTGACCCCACCCTTGCAACTTTATTGAATAAAACGTCATTTCCTATGAAAGGTCATTTAACCCTTTATGCTTTCTATTATCGAACTATTAAAATCTTATTTATCGATAAACGCCTATATTATGAAATAAAATACCTAATTTTATTCGAAATTTATTATTGCATATGCGTTCATAATTCTAAACAATAGTTTTGCGTATTTGTATCGTCAGAACCGGCTTTAGGCAGAATGCAAGTAATGCCCCAATAACAAAGAATGTTCAAAGACACAAATTAAAATTCAATCAAATATTTTCATATTTATTCGAAACAAAGCCATTAAACTTTTATAAGCATAACACTATTTTTTATATTTAAAAGACAATATTTACCAAAAATTGCAAGTTCCATGTGAAATAAAGCCATCGTCGATGATATATTCGATCATAACAAATGGCAAAAATATAAAATCAACGATCATTTCCGACCAGAAACAGCAAAAATACACAAAATCACAAACACGAAATCAGTGGTCATGTAAAAAAAATCAATTTCAGAATAGTTTTGTCATAATATATAAGTATCTTTTTTTAAAACATATTTTAAGTATCGTGTACTTTCAGAGACAGTTTTTTTTGGACAGAATATTTTGTGGAAAAAGCCCTTTCCAACAAGTCCTACCCTATACAATTATTTTTTTAAATAATTGAAATTCCTTGTATTCATGAACATTTATAGAAATAATGAAGATACTTGAATTGTTAATATTCCGACTGAAACTTCTCAAATAAAATTTGCTTCAATTTATTATATATATATATATATATATATATATATATATATATATAATAAAGATAACAACAATAAAATATTTAATTAATACGTCATCGTCAAAATGCAAGATTTGACAATCGTTTCGTCTTAACAAGTATGTAGATAAAAGATTAGAAAATGATCTACTGTGGCGAAATTTAAATAAAAATAATATAATAAAAAAATCCCAAAACCACACTTAAATTAAAATAAAGCTAAATATGTATTTCGGAAGCTAAGCTTCCTTTGTAGATTTTATTTAGCTACTGAAGATGGAAGCTTAGCTTCCGAAATACGTATTTAGCTTTATTTTAATTTAAGTGTGATTTTGGAATTTTTTTATTATATTATTTTTAAGTATGTAGATGTTACCTTGTGGATAATCAAAGGCATTTAAATATATTCACAAATAAATAATTTAGTTACCTGTGACCTAATCGAACAAAGCCTCCGACCAGAGATCGAAAGGTTGCGGGTTCAAATCCCGTCATTAAATTTTCAATATAATTTATAATTAATATTAAATACTTGAATTATTAATATTTCGACTGAAACTTCACGAATAAAATTTACTTTCATTTATATTAACAATAATGATTATTACTATTTACATAAGATATATACCTATATTTATAGGTATAGATATTACCTATATTTATATTACCTGTAAATAGATTTATGATTTATTAAATAAAATATTACATTACAAATAATACATCTAGTATTATTTTAAAGGCAGGATAGAAATTTAATTTTGTAAATTTAAAAAAAAATTATTATATAATTTATAAATACGTTATTGACTTTTTTTTATAACAGTGCACTCAACATTTTCAAAGTTAATCGCGCTAGCAAAGAGCTAATTGAGTAAACATAAAACCCAAAGTTCAAATCCTGAAAGTCACTTTCCATTTTTTAAAAATTTAATTTTTAAAGAAGTAAAACGATAAACAATTCATTATAGTTATAGAAAGATGGAATAAATAATAAATATTTTACGCGCTTTATTAAAACATTTTTTTTTTGATAATAAAATAATTTAATTTGCTATCTATAGATTGTTCTAAATAATAATACTTTACAATCATTGATAGTCAACTAGGATGATTACCGGAAAATTGATCGCTCACAATTGATCGCACACAAACACAATTGATCGCCAGGAAATTTGCCCGCCACATAATTGATCGCCAACAAATATATTTATTTAAATTTATTTATTTATTAAATTTCGTAGATAAATACTGCAGCGGTTATTTCTGAATTAAATTATAATTTTTGAAAGTTTCTTTTTTAATTTACAAATATTTTATTATTTGTTACTTAATTATGTTATTATTTTTAAAAATGATTATTGTTGAAATAACATTGTATGTAATATGATTTTTCTTTTAAATCGTTCTTATTAGTTTTGACGATTATTTAATTATAGTATTGGATTACATAAGATGTGTTGCTTTATGCATATTATTATATACGTGTAAAACAGATGACTTTGAATAAATATAATATTATTATTGTTGTTTGTTTTGTGTTTTATTATGTTGAGTGATATGAAGATATGTCGATAGTTGCACTGAGTAGTAGCATTTTTTTGCAGAATCGATCTCCGATTATTTCGGTTCCGACTGAATACACAGGTAAGTCAAGTTTAAAATATTTAAGTCAGAAATATCCGCTGCAGTATTTGTTGGCGATCAATTGTGTGGCGATCGATTATGTGGCGAGCAAATTTCCTGGCGATCAATTGTGGGCGATTAATTATGCGCGATCAATTGTGGGCGATCAATTTTCCGGATATCAACTAGGATAAATCAGGTAAAAAATAAGAAGACGCTGTTAATGATAAAGCAAGAAATGTATTAAATATTGAATATGAAACTTTTTTAATCACTCACATTTATAGGTAATATATTTCTTTTAATAAAAAATAATTTTCAGTATCATTCTAAAAAAATTTTTATCTAAACCTTGCAATAATGCGATTTTTAAAATTGTAATTGAACAGAACAGCATGCATATATCAAAATATCTTAAAAACATTAATATGTCTATAATATCGGTCTCGCAATTTTTAAGCTCAATTTTAGGAAAACATATCTACGTACCCATTGTAACACAAACACCTTCAACGACGCCATTTCCTATCAACTGTGTGATTGCCAATAATACATCTCCAACGAGAAGACACGCCACGTGGTTGGTTTGACATCTCCAGTGTAGAGCGTGGTGGTGAACAGCTGGTAAGGCTGCACCAGCTACCAGCGTAGCTGCCAGGAATACCGCACTCAGCAATAGACCTGCAGGATACAGTCGCAGACGAACGTCGTCACGATTAACGCTGATATCGGAATCAGGGGTTGTGGTTGTTGGCCAATGGGAGTGGCAGGTGAAGATGCTCGCAGAACCACCTGGAACAAAGAAACAAAATCGAAGATTAACTGACTGATCAAATTTGTAATACTTCAAAATCGGTAAATTCTAAAAATAATATAAACACGAGTCTGATTTGTGTTTGTCATATATGTGTCCAAAGATATCGTTGTAGGTTTAAATGTAAAATGTCAATAAATACAGTTTTGCTGAAAATGACTTAAACATAACTAACGAAATTCTGAACAAACCTGTAATGTTACATAATATTTTGACTTTTTCTATTGATAGAAAAATTCCATGTACTAGGAAAAGACAGAACATTCTGTAACACTACAGATTTGTCCAGAATTCCAACATAAGCGACGTTCTACCTATTTATAATATAGAAAACTCATTAAGTGCCAAAAAATACAGTTTCCCGTTTACAGCAAAATTCTGACATTATACAGAATTCCCATTTTTATGCTGAAATATTTACAGAATGTTTTGTCTTTTCTAGTAAATGGCATTTTTATTTAATAGAAAAGAACATAATATTCTGTAACGTTACAGGTATGTTCAAAATTCCAGCATTAAATCTTTATATTCACAGGTAAATCATTTTTTTTTTTACATTGGTACGGTGAATGTCATACGAATGTCTTGACGGATCCCAAATTTCTTATTTTCGTCTTCATTTTTTTCTACAAAATGTACATAACATATAAACTTAGTTTATTTATTTTTTTATTCTGTTTCATACGAAGCCAAATAATAAATACAGTGAGATTACTACAAAAATAAATGCTACAACAATCAGTTTTTATCAAAAAATCAGGATGCTACAACGAAAATAAATGCTAGAGCAAACTGAATAAACAACACGAAAGAAAATTATCGTCCAATGAAATACGCGCATAAGGATGAAATGAAGACGTCACTTTGATGAGAACGATAGTCATCATCTTTGTTTTTGTTTGTAGAATTAAGTTGTTGATATAGTTCAGTTTTCTGTTTATTTTAATTATCAGTTCAAATGCAGTTTTCTATAGAGAAAAATTAAATTATTTATGCTTTTTCATGTGTACTAAATTTATTTAACTGATGACGCACACACATACACCCTCATAAACTAAGTTCAAATTCATCATCGAGAGCCTATCTGAAGGATTTATTTTTATTTGTTTTTAATTTTTGAAAATGTTACGGACAACGTACCGATCACTATAACACTTTGCCTTGCAGTCAGCATGATGACTCCTTGAACCAGAAACACAAACATCTAATTTAATGACAACTCAACAATAAATCAAGAAATCAATCCTTTTGAAAATGATGATAACCGCGGGCATAATTTAGAACTGATGTATAAATATTTGTTAGCTATTGCACCGACAAGCATCGAACCAGAGCTGACTTTTCAGCAACTGAATATTTGGGAAACAAAATAAAAAGTAGACTTTAGATACATTACTATTTCCACCTGCATATTTTCAAAAACAAAAAGAAAATTAATAAAACATGCATAATATGAATATAACTTTGTTTTATTATATAGGTTACTATATGTTATATATTTATAAAATAATAATAAAAATTCTAATAATTATTCCGGATTTTTTTCTACTTACATAATAAACAACCTATTTTTTTAAATTATTAATTAATTGCACTAGTATATTAATTTTTTTACGCATATTATTTAATGTATATATATATATATATACATATATATATAAATAATCCCGAGATCTCGAGATTATAAGCTCTTCAATTCTGAAATCCCGAGATCGCAAAAATTGTCTGGGATTGCAACCCCTAACTCTTCATACACCTCAACTTTTCAGTCTTCCTTTAGAGAACATAATTTTTTTTTATAAAAACATGAAAAATCCTGATTGAGCTAACGAATAATTCGTACTATAAATCAATTTGTGAAATGAATTAAATTCATTAGCTGAAGTACTACTATTGTACAATAAAATCATGGAACTCGAACGCAATATACTCCTGAGAGCTGGTTCAGTACTGATTTTAGTCGAGTAACAAATTAATGTTTGCCGTAAGAAATCATATAAATTGAATAAATCCATTTTTGGTTCCTTACTAATCACTTTAAAGCCAGATTATAGAATTTTTAAAGTTGCAATTACCTTTTCCAACCTTTAATAACCAATGATTAAGCCAAAATACTAATTACATGTACAATACTGTAATAACTACTGCATAAACAAATTGTACAGTAAATAAAACTTTATTTATTAAGGAATGATACTAGCTTTAGGATTTTATACTAAAGAAAAGGTGCAGTAGAAGATAGAAAAGTTACTGTTTACAAAATTTTCTCAAGAAACTTTGAATACCGATTTCTACTAATAGTAGTGCGTCCACTGTAATTCGATTATTGGACATCGCATTATTGTAGCCAATAAAAAAAATCATCATAAACGAAACAAAAACTCAACATATAATGAGTATATCACAGTGGCGGATCCATGGAAGCCATCCCCCCCCACCTTGGGCCTAAAAACATAATACAAAATACATACAAATATATATTCCACACAACAATTATTATTAACCCATCTTGCATACAGCTATGCATATAAGGTAGATAATAATTTTTTTGTAGGCTTAAAACTTCTTAATAATTATTTACCTTTATCCTAAAAAAAATGGCAAAATGCCCCCCTCCCTTGACAGTTTTCTAAATCCGCCCCTGGTATATCAAACAGTAACAGTTTCGAATAAAAAATTCCAAATAAACATAGGTCCTATTCTATCTAGTTGCGCGCAATTACAAAAAATTAAAGTTTTATTAGTGGTACAATAAATTTAAGAGTTTACTAACAAGTTACAGTAGAAAAACAAAATAAAACAATTGATAGCTATGCACAAACTGTTTAAACCAGACGCTTATTTAACTTATTTATTGTTGTAAGACAATGGATCGTTTTAATGCAGCCGAATATGCAAATATAGTTAATATTTATGGATATTGCAATAGAAATGGTCGGCCTGCGTCAAAAGAATATTGATGTAGATATCCAAATAGACGCCCACCTTCATATCACATATTTGGTTGTACATTTCAAAGACTGCGAAAGACTGGATCAATACTTCCACGTAATTATGGTAGTTTTCATCCTAATTGAAACAATGTCGATGATGAAGAAAATGTGGTAGATATGTTTCTCGATGATCCGACAACTACTTACTACTAGGCGTATTACAGCCAACTAGATCTTTCCTAAAACTTTGTTTGGCGAGTACTATAGCTTGTGCAAGCACAGCAGCCAAGATAAAAAATTTTTAAAATTAAAACAAATTAGCTTACATTTATGAGCTATTTATGAGCTATTTTTGAGCCGCATTAAAAATTTTTGAGCTGCAAAACTATGCATTGTTGTTATTGTTATTATTATTTGGATATTGGTTGAAACCAATTCATTCTCTTAAAAAGTGTTCGATTTTATGCTTTTTAGAAAGTAATTATAACTCGAGCACTTTTTGCCTTATCCCAATACAGTTTCATTCATTTTACATCGCCGTCATCAGAATTGCCATCTTAGCTGACACCGCGCGTGTAAGTTTTAAAAGTACGTTTTTTGTCACTGTAAATCTATTTTACAAAAGTTACGCAAAACGAGCTCATAAATAGGTCATTACTCTGGGGCTAATTATTCTATATTATATATTTTTTTTAATTGGAAGAGGGTACTATCTTAACATCATGACAGACCCCCCCCCCGCCCGTAATTCTAAATAAAATACAATATCTAACATGAGATTTATGATCTCTTTATAAGCTACTTGCGAACGTCGAAACTTATTTTTGAGTTCTATTTTAAAAATTCGAAAATTCATTTTTTGCACGGGCAGAATAGTGTAAATTTTCGAGTGTCCAAAGTGGTGCACAAAAATAAATTTCGACACTCATAACTACTTCATAAAGAGTCCATAAATCTCATGTCAAATATTGCCCATTTTATTTATAATTAAAAGCGGGGGTGCTAACATGACCTAAATTTATTAGCACATTATTGAACAATAATTTTTTTCCATTTTGAATATGCAGCACGAAAGTAGTTTTTGTATTTCTCAAGTAACTCACAAATCAACTCATACAATAATTTGTCCGCATTTTTATTTTGCAGGCTCAATAATGTATCTAACTAGTCAAAATTATATAAATAAATTAAAGTTACTTCAAAAAAGATCAATGAGAATAATTTTAAAATGCTATAGATATACCAATATACAAAAAATGTTAGGAGAATAACAGTGGTACAGTGCGATATAAAAGAATTAATGGAAATATAAATAATTATATTAATCCATAAAATAAAATTAGGTCCTCAATCTGATTATTTTAAAGATAAATTAGCTAAAACTGAATATATACATAATCATAATACTCGGCAAAAGAATAAATTTTATATTACTCAAAAAAATACTAAACAAGGACAAAATACATTACTGTTTAAAAGAGTGCAAATATATAATAAGTTACCAGATAGTTTTAAGAAATTACATATAAAAATATTCAAAATTAACCTTAAGGATTATTATTTAAATAAAGTATTTTTATGTTTATAATAGATTTAAAAAATATTTATATATGATTTACATTTATATATTAGTATTTCTATATTATTATTTTGTATTTGGTAAAGCATTTGAACTAAATAAGGATTATTATTATTATTCATGTAAACTTAAAGGTAAATTTTGATAGCAAAAAAATTTTTTTTCATGCATAGTTTTGCAGCTCAAAAATTTTGAATGTGGCTCAAAAATAGCTCATAAATAGTTCATAAATGTGAGCTAATTTGTTTAAATTTTTAAAAATTTTTTGATATCGTGGGTGCCAACTTGATGTCAAGTTAGCAACCCCATCGAAAAACATTTTTTTCATGCATAATTTTGCAGCTCAAAAATTTTGAATGTGGCTCAAAAATAGCTCATAAATAGCTCATAAATGTGAGCTAATTTGTTTTAATTTTTTAAAAAAATTTGATAGCGTGGGTGCTAACTTGAAATCAAGTTAGCACCCCCCATCGAAAAACATTATTTTCATGCATAGTTTTGCAGCTCAAAAATTTTGAATGTGGCTCAAAAATAGCTCATAAATAGCTCATAAATGTGAGCTAATTTGTTTTAATTTTTGGAGAATGGGGGGTGCTA
Source organism: Clivina fossor (assembly GCA_963966155.1). NCBI lineage: Eukaryota > Metazoa > Arthropoda > Insecta > Coleoptera > Carabidae > Clivina > Clivina fossor. The sequence goes on from OZ014550.1 coordinate 33,549,168, forward strand.
ACTTGACTGACGTAGATGCCTTAGTTATTCCACCGTTTAGAAAAGTTGCAGACCGTTTCAAAAAATTTCATTCTCCGGTGTAAAATTTCGGATAAGTCGCCGGAAAATGCAGAAAGTCCAACTTTTTTTTAGTTGATTGGTGATAAATGCGTTTTACAAACTTTGCAAGCTTTTGACGATTTTAGAAAATTTAAAAAAATAGTTTTCCAGAATTTTCTTAACCTTTCCGTCAAACATTAATTTTTACTACTTTGACTGCAAGGAAAAGTAGTAAAGCCCTTGGTACGGTGTCTGTAACATTTTCAAAAAAAAAAAAAAATTGTATAGAAATCCTTCATATAGCCTGTAGATGACGAATCTGAACTTAGTTTATGAGGGTGTATGTGTGTGCGTCGTCAGCTCGCTCGCTCGCTCGCTCGCTCGGTCGTAAGTCAAAATTTTGTGGCCGCAACTCCTCCTAGACGGTTCAACCGATTTTAATGAAATTTTCAGGATAAATTTGTCTAGTACCCAAGATGGTCATGTGGTTTTGTTTTTTTCCAGTGATGCCAACTTTCCGAGAAAAAAATTACTAAAGTTTTTAAAAATTCATATTGGCTACGTTATTTATCCGATTTTGATCAAATTTTCAGAAAAGATTTCCCTAATGCTCCCATTAATTACATAATTTTATTAATTTTCAGTGTTGCCAACTTTCCGAGAAAAAAATTACTAAAGTTTTAAAAATTTTATTATGGCCATGTTATTCAACCGATTTTACTCAAATTTTCACAAAAGATTCTCCTAGTATTCATGTAATTTATGTAATTTTAACAAAATACAGTGTTGCCAACTTTCCGAAAAAAAAATTAATAAAATTTAAAAAAATTTATTTTGACCATTTTATTTAACCGATTTTAATCAAATATTTATAAAAGTTTTTCCTAGTGCCTAAATAAATTATGCAAATTTAACAAAATACAGTGTTGCCAACTTATCGAGAAAAAAAATCACAAAATTTTTAAAAAATTCATTGTGGCTACATTATTTATTCGATTTTGATCAAATTTTCAGAAAAGTATCTCCTATTGCCCACATAAATTATAATATTATTAAAATACAGTGTTGCCAACTTTCCGAGAAATGTCAAAGTAGTCTATATATGGGTTTACCCATATACTTCTAATCTTGTTTTTTTTAATTACAGAATTTGCATATATATACTTTTTTTTAAAATAGCTTTAGAAAAATTTTAAAATTCTTTGGAAAATAATGCCACAAATATTTTAAGAGAAATTTTCATATAAACGGTTTTTCATCATTTTCCATTTTTCCCGTATTGTTCTACAGCCGTACACAAATTTATAGAGAATTCCGAGGCATATTGTGTGAGGTGACAATATTCCAGAAAATTTCAAAAACAATTTTCTTTTTTTTTAATTTTTCGATTTTCTTAACTCAATCACAAAAAATTATAATATATTATTAATATTAAATTAATCATAAAAATAATATACGAGATACAATTAATGTAGAAATGCCACTACAACTACATGAAAGCAGGCAATAATATATTTAACAAAATGCTTGTGTGTGACAAAATTGGAATAAAAACAAATATCATGTTATAAAAAATCAATTGTGTTCAAGGTAATTTTACAAACCTACATGTGACAGTTCAGAAATAAAAAAGAAAATTACAAAAATATCATGTTTGTGTCGTTTGTGTTTCACATTTTTCTAAAAATTCTTTTGTAACGAGTAATTACTATATATGCTTATCAATTCGAATTTTGTAATATATATGTATTTTTTAAATAATGCTATCAGAAATGTATAAAAATATACATATGTAAAAGAAATATATTATAAATAATTTGAAATATTCTTTTATGTATAATAAATATGTATTTCTGTTTTATTTAGGTATATGTCTATCTAGGTATAGAAAATAATAATTTAAAAAACTAAGTTCCGACAATAACTTATACCACAATTTTCATTATTAGTTGATTTAAAACTGCAAGTTACGATATGAAATTAATTATTCTAAATTTTTTAAACAATTATTCAAAACGTTACTTACTTAATCGGTAGTTATCTACGCAATTAGATAATTAATTGCCTTCAAATTAATTAGTTGATAACTAAATTATATATGTTAAACAATGTAATTAGATGGCCTTCGAAGTAAATTATTTTATTAAATAATCTAATTAATAAAATTTTTAACATTTATAAGGTAAAACCGTCAAACATTGACACATCTTTAGTTATTAATTTTTTTAAATTTTATTATGATTTATAATTTTTTTTCTTAGCAGAAAAATTAGCTTCATATATTAGTTTCTAAAATGTAAAGTAATTTATTGATTATCATAAACGGTATTGAAAATATTTAATATATATGTATATACCATAATTAGTCAATGTTACCCTACATGTGGGTAACATTGACATGCCTTGTTTTTTCTTGCTTTATGCATTGAAATGGCAATGTTACAATATAGGAATTTAATTTTGACATACAACTTTCTTTTTATAATTTGACAATTTTAAATTTATTTAAAAAAATTGGTCAAAAGTGCATTTTTATGAAACCAATTATTTCCTTAGTGATAAATAATTCTTCTATTCTTATTATAAGTAAATACTAGGTAGTAAATAAAGGAATAATAACATAAGAGTAAACTTTATTGTAATTTTAAGAAAATTTATAATATACATGCAATTAATTAACAATTAAAGAATTTTACTCCGCATCGAAAAAATTTGTTTGAAAAAAATACATGTCACGACGAATTCGTGGTTGAGGCAGCACGCGTACTATATCTGTAGCAAGAACGTAACTTTTGTCTGTAATGTCCGGAAAAGTAAAATGACCTCCTCGCTTTCTTAAAAAAAACGAATTGTGCATGAAATGGTACGCGAATTGCAGGTAAAAACCTCTTAGAATGGAAGTTTCAAACACGAATTGTCACCATATAAAAAACAACACGTCGGTATCCATACGCCATAAGCCCTAAGCTTCGAGCAACGAGCGATGGATGGTGATATTATCTACAGTAGTCATATACATTATTTTTAGAGCTAATCAACAGCGTTCTGTGACTCACTATGAAAATTTTAAAAGCCATATTCAAAGATGTTCAATGTTACCCTACTGTCAATGTTAGCCTCCTTTACCTTATCCATTTTAAATTATTTTATAAGCGTAGTGAAACTAATTTTAATAAGATTAGAAGTATATGTATAAACCCACATATAGACATTATCATGTACATATTAAGAAATAGGATTAAGAATTTAGAAAAATTTCACTATAAGTTGACAACCTTGTTTACAAATTAAATTTTGTAATTATTATGCATATAAAAAAATCTATCCTGAAAATTTGTTTTAAATTGTGCAAATAGTATGCTCAAAATAAATTTTGAATAGTTTTTCCGGAAAATTGGCAACACTGTATAATAATTACATTATTTAATTCTTTTAAGCATCAATATTTATTTAAAACTGGATAAAATGTAGCTAAAATAAAATATTAATATTTTTTTAAAAGTTGCCTACTCACTGCAAAAATAAAATTATGTAGGAGTAATTATTATTGATATTGAGAGAATTTAATCTGAAAATTTGATTAAAATTAAATACATTTTTATACCAAAAATTAGCAACGCTGTGGTAAATAAAATTATTCATTTGTTATGAGTGTACCAGAAGAATTTATTCTGAAAATTTGATTAAAATCGGGTAAGTAGTATAGCCAAAAAAAAATATTAAAAATTTAAATAAGACAGAACAACATAAAAATGTATTTTTGAAATTCTTATAAAAATTATGTGAATATTTTCTAAAAATTGGATTGAATTCTGATAAATAGTATAAGCCTAAATAAAAAGTTAGCAACACTGTATAATATATAAATTATATAATTTTTGTAAACACTAGAAGGTTTTTTTCTGAAAACTTGATTAATCTGAAATAAATAATGAAACGAAAAAAAAATTTTAAATATTTTAATAATTTTTATTCTCAGGCAATTCTGTAGAGTAGTAAAATTATATAATTTTAGTTTGCACTCGGAAAATCTTTTGTGAAAATTTGATTAATTTCGAATAGTAAAGCGAAAATTACATTTTAAAAATTTAAATTTAAAATAATATCTTCGGACAAATTAATTTGAAACAAAATAACTATTCATAACTGAAACGAGTCATTCATAAAGAAAGTTGAAAGTTGTAGAATATAACATTCAATATTCAATTAGCTAACCACTTTGCCAAGATGCACAATCTAGTAACTATAGAATAAAACTTCTTTAATTTATACGGTGTAAATGACATCAATTAATTACAATATTTGCATGCACTCTTGAATAGCACCTTCTGGTGCTGCAGCATGAAGCTAGCTGGGAGCTGAATTCCTATTATTATTCTGTTAGGTCATTTAAATACGACATATAATTAGATTTTAATGCACCATCTTAATTGTTAATAAACAATGGATAGCATTGTAGTAAAGCTATTGAGTTTTGCTTTCATATTAAATGCATTATTGTTTTTGCATTATTGAAAAATAAATTCATAATTAAATTAGTCCAGATATTTCAAAAAGTTTTCGGTTAAAAACAACTAGCATAATAATATTCGTACTTCGCTACGGTATTTACTACTCTAAACCCAGTTTAATTTAAGGATGAGGCTATAATTTATACATACGGTATGTATACGCAATTGGCTATTTATACATACTGTATGTAACCAAACTTAACCTAACCTAACTTACTAACCTAACCTAAACTAAATAGCCAATTGCGTAAACATACTGTATGTAGGTATATAAATAGCCAATTGCGTATACATACCGTATGTATAAATAGCCACTTTCTTAATTTAATTGCAGTTCGCCTACGACTCACGCTGCATTGCCTCATAGTATCATAATTTCTTGGCTATGGTCTTGATAAAATAATATTTTGATTTTAAGTTCAATTTTTTACATATTATGTTTAACTATAGAATACATAATTTTATCTCATTCAGAGTCTTTCCAATTTGATTTATTTTTAAGATTTGTGATTTGTTAAAATTGTATCCACAGAATACATGATAACTTTTTATTGATAAATTTGAAAATTATTTCATGAATAAATTTACACCAACATTTGAAAATACTGGACCTTAAAATTAAAAACAAAACTTTCTGAATCGAAGCTTAAACAATTGCCAACTCTAGTTTTCATATAAAAGTAGATTTGAGTTGCAAAAGAATATTGAATACTTTAAAATTAATTAATTTAATATATTATAATTATGACAATTGTAAAACTATATTTCTGCCATTTTTTCAATTGCGAATGAGTTAAGAGACAACGGCTAGTACCACAAGCTTGGTTTTAAAATTGGTTTTAACTAATATCGGTGCAATTCAACTGTCTTAAGCCCAGGACTAAACAAATAAACTAAAACATCCAAAAACCGAGCTGGCAGTATTAGGGTCGAATTATTAGTTAACCTAAAAAGACTGTAGACTTTTCGGCCCGAAAAGTACAATTTTTTAATTTGTATTTACAATAACTGTGTAACGTATGTATTTGAGTTTTTTTTTTTTTTTTTAATATTTTTATTATTATTCTTATACAGCCTTTGTTAGTCAATAATGCAATTCAAAATTCGTTTTTGTTTTTGAATCATTTAAAATATTATTAAATACGCAATAGACATATTCATAAAATAAAAGTTATAATAACACAAAATAAACTTTTATAGTTAATAGTTAATTGGGCCACCGCTTAATTGGGGCAGCCGCTTATTTGGGCCAAATCTCAAAGAACAGAAACCAAACCAAGGAACCAACAATAAATTTACATGTTTAATTGGGACAACATTCCGCTTAATTGGGCCAGTAAATTTAAGATCACTACATATTATGTTACAAATATTCACAAGAAAAAATATTTACAAAAAATTTAATATAATACACTTCATATTTTTTTGATTCACAAGATTCACTGAATACTTGTGCTGATTTTGTAGAAGTGAAATGTTACAAAAACAAAAGACAGACTACACTTGACATATTTTTGCATTGAATTAAAAATGTATGTACCTATTTATTATTTTATTTTGGAATTTATTATTATTTTTTCTTAAAAGTTTACATTTTTTAATTATATGTAGTTTATAGTTTTGTCCAAGAATTTATAAAATAAAATTATTGAAAGAAAAATATGGATTGTTTAATTTTATGTAAAATTCGCTTAATTGGGGCAGCCGCTTAATTGGGCCAAAATGCTCTAGTTCCGATGTGTCCCAATTAAGCGGAATCGACTGTATATCGGTCGAAAATGTTCAATGGCTTTAGGTCCCTATGACACTAAATCCAGCATTGGATAGTACCAGCCAATGTTATCAATAATTATTTTCTTTTTATTAATCTTGCAAATGTATTTATCTAAAAATCAATATTTTCCAATGAAACAGAATTGAACATATATAAGTTATCAAAAAAGTTCATAAATAAATATACACTTTTTTGAACACATCTAAATCTTTTTCATTACATCAGAAAGTGTAGGTAGGTGTGTGTATTGCGCTAGGCTGCGCCTTGCTGTTCATAAAATCTCAATGAAAACCCATCAATCAAAATATTGTGGATCTAGACGAGAGGAACGTTAGTTGGTATCTGTCAGAAGAAGCTATTAATTTTAACCGAACGTCATAAATTTCAAAATTTTCTAGAATAATCAACTTTGTTTCTTTTCCGAGTAGACACATCATTTAATTTGAATTACTTACATAAACTTTAGACGTAAGCAACTTGTAGATAAGTTTACACTAAAAAAATTGTTTTCAACTTGCATTAGTGCTCCGAGTTGCGTAAGAACGTAAGCCTACAGAATTTTGAATTACCTATTGATTTATATTTTGCCTATCTCATCTGTGAAGGTAATTTTCTGGATTTACACAAGTTAATGTCAATTTACTAATCGTAAAATGTTTCACATTAGTTTGAAAATTATTTAGTGTTTTATAAGATCAACTAGCAACGAAAAAACAAAGACAATAAAAATATTAATACTATTTTTTTTGTTAGCAAGTATTATCTTGGAAGATCAAGACAATCTTCATAACATAAAAATTTCAAAACGCATTTATAATTTTAAATTAGTATTCTATGTTGATTTAAGCATAAGTTTATATTGCAAATGCAAAACGAGACAAGAAAATGTCATTTAAAATGAAGCTCAAAGTGCGCCACCATTTGTAAATGTGTCCTATTTCCATAATTGTTTCTGATGAAGCCTATTATAAAATATTACAGAATATTTAGTCTGTTGCGAATCGATAAATTTCAAACTCGAAAGAATATTTCAAAACTTATTCAAATATAAAATACACGATCACAGTTTTGTCAAATTTGTTCAAATGTAAATAGGATAATAAGAGAAATAATTCAAAAGTAACACCTTTAAATTCACAATCCAAATTTTATTTAGTACTCTGAAACTTTTGTCATAAAATTAATCAACGTTATCAATAACATAATTAATCAACACTACAATGCCCTGACGCGCAATGCGGGCCATTTCTGGAAGGAAGCGTAAACCGATCCACAGAACCAAAGCGAACGACCATCCATTCCTAATCATAATATTACACATAATATTATAATAATAATGAAATGTATATAAGTTTGTAGTGTATTTTTTTACTTTAAATTTATTGAATTAGTTATCTCAATTTAGGTCGTGTACAAAAATTGTAACCTCATGAAAAGTGAATAAAAAAACAAAAATAATAATGTACATTCTTATACAGCAATTAATTATTATATATATATATATATATATATATATATATATATATATATATCACTGATCAGCATCAAACGTGAATGCAACGTCAAGTCTATTTAATCTAACATCTTCGGCGACCATATTAAAAATTATTACGTCAAATTAAGTTAAGTTAATTGATAATTGCATTGTTTATTTTCGCTTAAATTTGAATTTGATTATTGAAAATGTGTGAAGAAGTGCAAGAAATGCAATGTGCACCGTCAGATTTGTTAGAAACTGTATATTTGACCAAAGAAACACGGTCAAATGTAAAAATAACAATGAACTGTTTTTTAATATTAAATAATGCTAAATAATGCTATATCAGAATAAAAAATTTAATTATCTTTGTAATATGTGTATTTTCAGATACCGCAGGTTTTCGTTATTTTTAGTTTTTTAAATATAAATTTTTGTTTTTAATAGTTTATTTCTATTTTTTTCATTACTTGAAATCTTGTTTATATATTATATATTTATTGTAATTATCATACGCTAATAGATAATATAATATAATAGTGAATGGAAAGATAATACTTTTAGCGTTATATAAAAAATCTAATCAGACTTACATATAAGCTTATATACACAAATAACATAAGGTTTTTTGTATTATAAATTTGTAAAACTATATCTTTATTTCTTTGAATAAAACTTAGTTATTTGAATAATTAATTATTTATAATAGTCAAAGTCGAGTTGTCCGTTGTAGACTTGTCCCGCTACCGAATTATCCCGGGATAGTGTTGTCCCGATGTCGAGTTGTCTGTTACCAAAATGTCCGGTAAAGAGTTGTCGCATATTGTTATCTATTTTATGACTGTATAGTTTTGTTTTAAAAAGTTGTGATTAATCAAAAACGTATTATTCAACAAAAAAAATTAAAGTAATCAAGTTTTAATTTTATTGTTTTATCTATTGTAATTAAGATATATGTATGTATATGTATTTATAAAATATTACTTTTTTAAATAGTTCTCTTACACTATAAAAAACTGATGTAAATTTACATATTCTATTACTGTAGGTTTTTCATAAAAATGTAATATTACATATATTGTTATTGTAAAAATTACAAAACATTGTCATTTTACTGTCAAAAACTATGTACCTAAAATTATATAAATTTAAATTACATTTTTTACCGTGTAGTTACATAAAATTTTATGTTAAGAATAAGAAATTAGAAACAAAAATAGAAAAACTTCTTTCATTAAAATTTATATTACTTGACTTATACGTTAACAATTTAAATAACATTTTATACATTAATGATACTGTGTTAATTAAAACAGCAACGGAATAAGTACATGTATTTAGTATAGTGTAAAATTAACACAAGAGTTATTTGTTTTTTTCGTTTCATTAGCGTTAACAAGTCGGTAATGTAATAGTGTAACATAAAACGTGTAAGGTAAAAAGTTTAAGTCGAACCTTCTCTTGGTATTTTTGCTAGTAATGTTAAAAGAAAACCTAGGGTATTATCTTTCCTACGTGGTAACGAAAATTCTATTTTTATTTTTCTTAGTTTAATTGTATTTGTGTCATTATTGTTTTCTGGTGCATGAGGACCTATCTACAGTAAGGCGATTCTCTTTTGTTTATACTACATATGTGCTACATATTTAGTAAGTTTTTTTGTTTTCAAGACCAGGATATTGTTTTCTTGTGCTATGTTATGATTTTGAGTTTTCTTTTGATGTTATAGGAAAACTCAAAATATTTTTCAACAAAAAAATTATTTGGATTAGCGAGTACTTCAAAATAAGCTATAGTAATAACTTTCCACGACTTCGGTGCGTAAAATATTTGTTTATGGAAATAGTGCAAAAAATTAAAGCGTGAAAAAAAATATAGCACTGTTTCACATAACATAGCGTTTTCTTGGAACCTATCTACCTTGTCATAGGAAGGTTACCTGTACTATATTCCTACTACTAAACAATTGTTCAAATAATAAATGCAAAATGCAACTAAAATAATTATGAATTTGATAATTCAGTCATTTTTCTGATATTTTTTCTTTTTGACGCTCTTAATATTAATAAAAACAAGAAAAGTGCTATATACGTATTTATTTGATTTATGTTTTATTATCATAATTTCTATTTATATTTTTAAATATAACACCTACATATATTCGCATAAACTGTGATATAAGCAGAATATTTTAAATGTTCCATGCACATTAATATAATATAATTATTTCCTTAGTTCCGGTCAGTGCCAAAACTAAAATTAGTTTACTGTCCATCCACAATATTTTCACTTTTGTGAAAAAAATAATTTTTTTACAGTTTATTGAATACACACTGTTTACAGTCTTTTCTGTATCCTTTTAGGAGGCGATAGTATACCTCAATAAGAGTCGATAAACCTTAAGACGCCTTAGTAAAAGTCGTCTCATAAATGAGATAATAATTCTTTCAGTTATTACATTAAACGATTAATTTGTTTTGAACTGTAGTAATCTACTACTGTTTGATTGACTCTGTTGCGTTTTACTACAAAACGCCGTCGCAAATGATGCAGCGATTTATCATTTACATAACATGTAACTACAAAGTGAATAAAACAACAAACATTGTTACAGTAGCAAATACAAAACGCAAGTGTGCGAATCGAACAGGGCTAATATTTGTATAGTTACATAATACATAATACATTTATCAATGAACTGTTTTTTAATATTAAATAATGCTATAGTTTTTAAAAAAAAAACAGCAATGAAACATTTTTATGTATGATTCATTGAATATGACAATGATATAACTCGATTTAGATCAATAAAACATGGATTGCTCTGGAATAAAAAACGTCAACATCTTTTATTTATAATAATTGTTTTGTTTTTTCAGTACGCAGAAAAAAGTAAGAAATTAATCTATGGTTTGATATTTCTAATAACAAGATAAGATATATAATCACAAACTACATTTATTATTTTCAGATAAACTTATTGTTAAACAGTGGATGTAGAAAATGGCAGAAAATATTAAAACTGAATTTATGCTTAATATAGAATGTCCAGTATGTAATGAATGCATGCATACGGTAATACCTTTGTGTCAAAATGGTCACAGCATCTGTTTATCATGTAAGATACAGTGTGTGGTGTGTCCTTTGTGTAGAGCTACCTTCGCCAAATCAAGAAATAAAACTTTAGAAAACCTTATCAATTCAATGAAATTTCCATGTCAAAATCGCAAACTCGGTTGCCCGATGACAGCTAACATAATCGAAATTTTAAAACATCAAGATGGTGTGTGTGAATTTTTGGATTACGAATAATCTTTTGCAACATGTTCAAGAAGATCATAGCAATTTAATAATGAAATATATTTTTGTCAACCCGATAAGTTACTATCGAATAATTGTATAAAGTGTACACTTTAGAGGAGGCCATAGAGTTATTTTTATTACCTACATTCAACATATGATTCATGCTTGAAATTCCTTTATAAGTAGATCTACAAAGAAGATATTAGACTTATAACCTTATTTTTAATTTTTTATAAAACTGTATCAAATAGACTTTGATTATTTATATTCTTTACCCTTCTTGTGGATTATGTAAACATACATCTTTCACCAAGATAGGGCGTGTGATATCTAGTTTTCTTAGTTATTTGTTTTATAATATAAATAAAAAAATATTTTTGTTCACAGCAGTCATGTCCTTTTATACTTTTGCAGCTAAACTCAATATTTACTACCATACATCAACTTGTAGGCACCAAAACAGCATTGTATATACTCAAACGGGCTTCCTTGGAAACATTTACATTTCTAACCAAAGTACTCAAAACCTTACAACTAGAATTAACTCTTCTTTCAATCTAACGATCAATGCAACCATCCTTGAACAATGAACTACCCAAATACACAAATTCATCTACCTGCTCTAAACATACACCATCAATAGATCAAATCACCCTTCTCTAACTGATGATTGATGTTACAGGATTTTTTCTCATAAATAATGAATAACTGATAACTTTGTTAACTAATATTTATTCACTATGTTTATTTGTAACACTAAATTGTACATATAAAATCTTATACAAAATCTTAAATTAAATTAACACCACAGACACATATATTTAATAAACACAAAATAAAATTGTAAAGTATACGCTCAATGTAATTCTATCTCGCGACACGACTTAATATTGAATAATTGTTGTTTTAGATGCGAAATAAGAAACTTAACTGATTTCAAACTTATATTTTTGAATTTAAGTAAATATTCAAAGTTTGAAAAGTGGGGTATTTAGCCAATCGAATTGTGTGTAACTAAATGCAGCAACCAATCACATTACACGATAGGCATCTTTTGTCGGTTACTTAGAAACCTATTTTTTGAAAAGGTTTCTTCCTGGCGACATTAGTTTATTGCGCACGGCGCCGACTAGCGTGAGAATTCGCTCGCTTAATCTTCGAACCTGACCGTTTTGTCACGTTTGGGTAAAAATTGCAATAAAGTTTATTTCAGATTAGAATCATTGAGCGTCATTTTAAAAACTAAAATACCGACAAACAGCTTAAATAGTAAAATGTACGTGCTTATATTAAAATAACTTAAAATGCCACTAACATACCGGCCGCCTTGAAAGGCCTGACTTTCGAAACAATTAACACTTTAACACACACCAATATTGTCTTCAATTGGAAGCACACACAATTTATTGACAGCTCTGGTAAATAAACCATTAGCTGTTTTCACTGTAACTACCCTGGTTACGTTATCACTGCCGGGGTGTAGACTCTCGATGCGTCCCATAGACCAGCATAGTGGAGGAATATTTTCTTCACGTAGGACGACTAGACGTCCAATTGATAATTGAGTCGGTGTGGCTGACTTCCATTTGTTCCTCTGCTGCAGCTGATGCAGATACTCTTTGTACCAGCGACGCCAAAAATGCTGCTTTAATTGTTCAATGTACTGCCATCGCGATAATCGATTGACAGGTACATTGCTTAAATCTGGTTGCGGTGGTGATATTAATGAGTCTCCAATTAGAAAGTGGCCTGGAGATAGATAGGAGAAATCATTTGGATCATCGGATATAGGAGTAAGTGGACGAGAGTTTAGAATGGATTCAACTTGCAACAATAAAGTGTAAAGCTCGTCGGCTGCTAAAGAATTAACACCTATTATTTTTCTTAGATGAGTTTTAGTAGATTTGACTGCTGCTTCCCACAAGCCTCCGAAGTGCGGTGATCTGGGTGGAATAAAATGCCATTCGATGCGTTCCGAAGCCATTTTGTTGAGTAACTTGTCGCGGTTTTCTTCAATAAATAATTTATGTAATTCTTTTAGCTCTCTATTGGCTCCTACAAAATTAGTGCCATTGTCGGAATATATTTTTGCCGGCTTGCCACGTCTTGCTATGAATCTTTGCAAAGCGGCGATAAACGATTCGCTGGTGAGGTCATTCACGAGTTCAATGTGCACTGCTTTCGTAGCAAAGCATATAAAAATTGCACCATATACCTTTGTAATCTTGCTGTTTCTTCGTTTTGTCTCGCGAATGGATATAGGGCCAAAGTAGTCGACGCCAGAGACAGTGAATGGTCTTGAAATAGAAAGTCTATTTGTAGGTAGATCCCCCATTATGTGGCGCTCGGCGATTGGTTTGGCCCGAAAACATCTTACACATTTCCTTATGATTTGACGTATAGTGCTACGTGCCCTTAAAATCCAGTATTTTGTTCTTACAGCGGCCAGAGTGGATTGCAAACCAGCGTGAAGTTGATCTGCGTGTATCTTTTGAATTAACAGCTTTGTAAATGAATGACTGGGCAATATAATTGGGTGTTTAGCATCGTAAGGTATGTTTGCGTTGCGCAGTCTACCTCCAACACGAATTATTCCATTCTTATCTAAAAACGGATTTAACGATAATAGGCTGCTTTTTGAGTAAATTGTGTCCCCTTTCTCAAGGCTATTTAATTCTCGCTGAAAGGCTGTTTGTTGCACAATCCTTATAAGAATAATTTCCGCATCGTTTATTTCAGCAGTTGATAGTTCACCTTGCAATTTGTTTTCTGGTAATCCCTTGGCGCATTGCATAGTATTGTATTTGAATCTATGTAAGTATGCCGTCATTCGTAATAGTTTGTCAAAACTTGACCATTTATTTATTAAATCACATTCGCTTTTCGTAGCGGTAATTGCCGTGAGCGTTGTCCGCGTCTCAGGTATGATTTCGTTTGGCATTATCCTCGTGGTCGATGGCCAGTTATCTTCTGAGTCTTGTAGCCATAAAGGTCCATGCCACCACTGACTGTTAAGTTTGATTTCAGACGGAGCTATTCCTCTGGATATGATATCGGCGGGATTGTCTTTTGTTCCTACATGGCGCCAATCTCTTATATTTGATGTTGATTGAATTTCACTCACTCGATTCGAGACGAATGTTTTCCAATTTCGTGATTCAGCTAGAATCCATGCAAGCACTATAGTTGAATCTGTCCAATAGTACATTTCTGATGTTGGTATCTCAGCAGCTTCGGTCACCTTTTTCATTAGTTGAGCTAAAAGTAGTGCACCGCACAACTCTAGTTTCGGCAAGCTTATGCTTTTTAGTGGAGCGACGCGAGATTTTGCACAAAGTAAACGGCTTGTGTATTTATTATCGCTGTGTATTGTCCGTACATAAATGCATGCACCATATGCAGCTTCACTTGCATCGCAAAATCCGTGAAATTGCACTCTGTGCATGTGATCGTGTATGATGACGCATCTCGGTATACAGAGCTCATTTAGATTGCGCAATTTTGATTCATATTGAGTCCAAGTGCTGTGGATTTCGACCGGAACTGATTCATCCCAAGATATTTTAAGCTGCCACAATTTCTGCATTAATATCTTTGACGTTATGATGACGGGACCTATTAAGCCTAATGGATCGAATATCTGCGCAATTTTTGAGATAATCGAGCGCTTTGTCACCTTAGTAGTTTGATCTTGTACTGGGACTGAAAAGCTTAATACATCAGATTCAGGTAACCACTGCAAACCTAGCATTTTCAAACCTTCGTCTTTGTTTAAATTAATTACGGCGTGCTCGCAACTATTGGAAGGTATGTTCTTGAGTAACTGTTCACAGTTTGATGCCCATTTTCGAAGTTCAAAGCCTCCTCTCATCAACATGTTATGTATTTGTAACTGAATGTCTGCTGCTTCTTCAATTGTGTCTGCGCCCGTTATTAGGTCATCCACGTAGAAATCGCGGGTAGCGATTTTAGATCCAAGCGGGTAGTTTTTTTCTTCATCGAATGCAAGTTGTTGCAGCGCGCGAATAGCCAAGAAGGATGCAGAAGTTGTACCGTAGGTAACAGTTGATAATTCATAAGCTTGAATATCTTCATTCTTATTTTGACGCCATAATATTCTTTGCAGTGGCCTTTGTGATTCATCAATCAGTACCTGGCGATACATTTTGGTAATATCAGCACTCAGGACATAGCAATGCAATCGAAATCGTATAATTATCTGTAGTAGTTCTTGCTGTAGAACCGGGCCTGTCATTTGTGTATCATTTAATGAAATGTTCGTTGTTGTCTTGGCGGAGCCGTCAAACACTACACGTAGTTTTGTAGTTAAACTTGTTTGCTTGACCACAGCATGATGCGGTAAGTAAAAATTGATTGTAGAACTTTCTTCTTTTTCTCGTGATATTAGCTGCATATGACCAAGCTTTATGTATTCATCCATAAATGATGAATAATCTTGTTTCAGTTGAGAATCACGATCCAGCCTTTTTTCCAAGTAGAGAAATCTTTTGAGCGCACGATCTCTTGACTCACCCAATTGTTGTAGCATGTTTGGTTTTAGTGGCAACTGGACAACAAACCTACCCTCGCTATTGCGCTTGTATGTTGAGTGAAAATGATTTTCACACAGTTGCTCTTCTGGGTTGAATTTTCGAGTTGAGCTGACTTCTTCAATTTCCCAGAATTTATTTAGTGTGTTGTTTAATTCACACATTGATGCGTTGCAATAAGTAATTTGTTTAGATGACGGTGTATTGTTGAGCGAACCGGATATGATCCATCCGAGTTGCGTTTTTTGAAATATTGGCTGAGTGCGCGATGTTTTGATTTGGCCGATACATAGAAGTTCATAGAATACTTCAACTCCAATAAGCATATCTATGTCATTAGCGATGTTGAAGTCAGGATCTGCCAGTTTGATACCGTTTGGAATAGATATATCCGATTTGTTAAATGTTATACTTGGTAGTGGCTTGGTGATGCAATCCAAAATTATAAATTTCAACGTTCTCTGAAAGGCGTTGAGACGAGACTTAATTTTCGTTTCTAGGATAAATTTACTTTGTGTGTGAGCTTCATTAATTCCTAGTATTGCAATTGATGATTTTATTTTACGTAACCCAAGGCGATCTGCTAACGCGCGAGTAACAAAATTAGATTGCGATCCAGAATCCAATAAGATTCTACATGGATGTTCACGCCCCTTGCTGTCAAAAACAGTCACGATTGCGGTTGATAGTAAAATCTGAGATGTGCAGTTGAATGAACTGTGAAATGAAGCTGCTGAGGTGGTTGCTGCTGATTCATCAAATTTGACGTGTACATTTTCACTACTATTTGAATGTTGTTCTTCATGCAATATAGTGTTATGCTTTTTGCCGCATTTCTTGCAGTTGCTTGAATTACATTGTTTAAGTATGTGACCTGGCCTTAAGCAATTAATACATAAATTACGTTGTTTAGCTTCGCGAATTCTGTCTTTAACTGATAAATTGGTGAATTTATTGCAGTAATATATAAGATGATCAGCTTTACATATACTGCATGTTCGTTTTGCCTGCGCTGAAACGTGTGAAGTTGAATATTTTTTATGTTGTGTTTTTTGTGCAAATGAATGATGATATTCTGAGGTTGACATAATCTCTAGAATTTGACATTTGTGCTCAAGAAAATCTAATAATTGTTTTAGTGTTGGAATGTCTTTTTGTGCGAGACTGGATTCCCATTCTTTGTTTGTGTTGTTATCAATTTTGCTAGCGATAATGTGTATTACTAAATCATCCCATGAGTCAGTGGGGCGGTGCAATGAATTTAGAGCTCGAATATGTTTTTGAATTCCGTCCGTGATTTGACGTAATCCGCGAACATCTTCTTTCGTAATTGCAGGTAGATTGAAGATAGCATTAATATGTTTTTGAACGATAATGCGTTTGTTTTCATACCTAGTAGTTAATAAAAGCCACGCTGTTTGATAATTTTCGTTAGATGTTTCTAATGATTGCAATATTTCGGCTGCTTCTCCGCGCAATGCAGACTTTAAGTAATGAAACTTCTGTATGTCGGATATAGCCGCGTTTGAATGTATGAGAGTGTCAAATGTATCGTGAAAAGAAAACCACTCGTCATATTTGCCAGAAAACGTTGGCAAATCTATTTTTGGTAATCGAATTTGTGAATTGAAACTTATTGAGTCGTCTGTGCTTGAGTTAGATGATTTTACTGCGGGTGCGTGATTAGAATCTATAAGCTTGTCTGTACGACCGATGACGTCATAAAATGACTCTTCAAATAAAACGCGTTCGTTACTTGATTCTACATCTTCTTCTAATAACTCAATTTCAGTTTGAATTGCATTAAATTGATGCCATGATTCTTCTAATTTAGATTTTCTGATTTTTATTTGATACAGATTAAACAAAGTTTTCTTTGTTTCAACGTCAGATAGGTAAGTTTGAAACCTAGTGAGTGATGCTTTTATAACACCGCGTTGCTGGTGTAACTCTTTTAATTTGTTTGCCATGTTGATTTATTGTTGCAAGCAATAAATGTATTGGAGACTCACCTGACGGATTGTTGCCTCGTGCGTGCCTTGGCCGAGCGAATTGTTGAGCAGCTGCGGTGTGACGTGATGTTGAAAATAGGTGTTGGTGAATGTGTGATTGCGTTATTTAATTGTACGAACGCAATATATCTCAGCTACGAAGGACCATATGATGATTGATGTTACAGGATTTTTTCTCATAAATAATGAATAACTGATAACTTTGTTAACTAATATTTATTCACTATGTTTATTTGTAAAACTAAATTGTACATATAAAATCTTATACAAAATCTTAAATTAAATTAACACCACAGACACATATATTTAATAAACACAAAATAAAATTGTAAAGTATACGCTCAATGTAATTCTATCTCGCGACACGACTTAATATTGAATAATTGTTGTTTTAGATGCAAAATAAGAAACTTAACTGATTTCAAACTTATATTTTTGAATTTAAGTAAATATTCAAAGTTTGAAAAGTGGGGTATTTAGCCAATCGAATTGTGTGTAACTAAATGCAGCAACCAATCACATTACACGATAGGCATCTTTTGTCGGTTACTTAGAAACCTATTTTTTGAAAAGGTTTCTTCCTGGCGACATTAGTTTATTGCGCACGGCGCCGACTAGCGTGAGAATTCGCTCGCTTAATCTTCGAACCTGACCGTTTTGTCACGTTTGGGTAAAAATTGCAATAAAGTTTATGAGATTAGAATCATTGAGCGTCATTTTAAAAACTAAAATACCGACAAACAGCTTAAATAGTAAAATGTACGTGCTTATATTAAAATAACTTAAAATGCCACTAACACTTACTAACTATTAGATTTGAACGTATTAATGTCATATAATATGAACAAGATGTAAGAAACAAAGTATCAAATTGAAGTAGCAAATTTATGGTTTTATTGAAAACTTTCAAATTTTATTAATATACAATATATTTAAGATACTGCGAAAAGTTGACGCTTACCAAACGATGTTATAATACGATGCGTAAAGTAACCAGTGTTGCCCTTGTCAGTGTCACTGTTGAAATCAGATCAAATTTATTATTATTTTATTATTAATTATCAATCAACAATTATTTATTTGAAGAAAAGGCGTGTTGACAATTGTCAACACTCTTCATGGTTATTCAACATTATTCATTGGTCGGCCATAACTACAACATGGCCGAATTTTGTATTTTTGCAATTTTTTATTTGCTGATATTTTTCGTAAACAAATTAATTAAAATAATACCATAGAACCTAGAGTAAATTTAATTATTAATAAAAGTGATTAATTATAAGTAGCACTTTTATGTTATTTTAAACTAGCTTTCCCGTCGCGAGTTGCTGCGCAACTGCGCAAAAATTCTGTATTTGAAACTTGAAAGATAGCTTTCCCGTCGCGCGTTGCTGCGCAACTGCACAAAAATTCAGTTTTCGAAAGATTATGAGAGCCCTGGGAGTGTACTCAACAACTTCTCAAAGTTTCATGGCGATCGGATGAATGATGTAGTAATTCATAAAGAACAAATAAACAGACAAACAGAAAATTACGCTTTATTATTTGACAAATTTAAGTTAGTATTTTATACAGCTTTGCTACCTGTTACCTGCCAAAGCCACAATGACCCAAACTTCGTAAGTAGCTTATCGTTCCTACCTGTGTTGGGAGCATACGCTGAGAAACTTTCAGCTTTTATAAAATAAGGAAGGTCTGGCAGTCACGGGCTCTTGCTGTAAGACATACACTCGTTTATATATATAGATTACGTTTGTTCAAAAAACTTACATATTCGTACATATATTCGTATAAATATTTTTGTTTGTGTAATTGTAAAAAAAATTGTATGTAACTTGTGAGTAAACTAGGTTTTGACATTCGTTCGGATGTTTCGGTTGTCGATACGCTCACCACGAAATTTCCAAACTCATATCATAAAATCCATTTTTACACATTTGTTACATAAATAACTATTATTTAAAAAGATTGATTTGAAAAGATTTGAAAAGATTGAGAACTAAAATTTATTTTTCTGAGAAAAATCAAAATCACACATATTTTTTATAACTTGTGACAGTACGATTTTGGCAATGAACGGCAGTTAGTAGAAAGTCAAATCGCTTTGATTGAT